>SZWC01021838.1:13431-39625 GCA_023375785.1 Penium margaritaceum | reverse complement strand
GCGAGCGAGCACTGCAGCGAGCTCGAAATTGGGGATTCGACCCCACCTGCCCACAGAATAAATTCCTAGCATAAACTAGGACACCGTACAAGCAACAACCTGTCTAGAGAAGAAACCCGGTTATGCTTATGACAAACTGTGCACCAAAGCATGTGAACGATGCAAAATAAGTCTGACAAGCTCTGATTGAGCTTCTCCATGGCTTGTCTTCTCAGCTTCTGGTCAGGACGTGTCAATCAGCGGAGTCATCTCTCACTGGTCAGTCACCTGCATCAGTGATGTGAGTGTGCAACGAGGCCAGAGGTCACCGTGTGATAATGACATGAATCCAACAGCAATGGGTCTCCACATCACACCGGTGAAACTCACCAGGTGCGCGGGTCTCGACTAGCATAACCTGGACCATAGCATCGTGCTGCACCCTAAGTAACCTCGCTCTCCTCAAAGAGATGTCAGACCAAAGTCCTCACACTAACACTCCCCTTGGGCTACAGAGGCTAACAGTACGAGCAAAGCTGATGGCTGCTCCCTACACAATCCGTGAGGAGGGAGCGCGGCTCCCCCATGGCCACATACCCCTGCACAACAATAACAAGGGTGACGACGATGCTGGTGGGATGTGTCCGCACAGAGCCTCACCCCGGAGCGGTGTCGTCGCTGTCATCGTCATCGGTGTTGTAGTCGTCACTGCTATTGTCATCTGCTGATGTGACTGGTGCAGCGCTGAGGGCCTCCTCCAATTGTATCGCCTCCCGTATGCATGCCAGCTGCTGTGCTGCATGCTGCCACACAGACTACGCTACGTCAAGACGCGTGTGCAGTTCGTCGAGCTCTGCTGCAACAGCCTGCCGGCCAGCTGCATCTACGGCGTGTAGGCGGTCAGTCGCGGAATGAATCTGATGGTGGACCTCCATCATGTTTGCGTCGGCGCGAGTCACTGCCTCTTGCATCCTTGTCTCCTCGTCGCGTAGGAAGCTCTCCATGCCAATAGGTGACTCAGCTGCTGCCTGATCACCAGCTGCTTGCAGGAGGTCGTCACCACTGAGCGCATCCGCATCCGTAGCAGCTGCACCAAAAGGGGGTGGTGCTGCGGAGTCACTGGCTGCTGCTGACACACTCGACACTCGGGTGTCAGGTGGCCAGACGTCGTCATCCATCGGTGTATCTGCCGCTACAGCATCGTCGCTGTCATCGGGAACCCATACACCCTACAGAAGCGCCGAGCCCCTGGTGCACAACCAATCGTCCACCTGCTGCTGTGCATCCGCCCGTCGCCAACGTGCATCCTGTAGGGACCACTCCGCAGCCTCAAGACGGGTGTGCACATCCTCCATGCACATCTCAGCAACCTCTCGTGTAGGAGCATCTGTAGTGTACCAACGGCTGCTGGCCTCCCGAAGCTCGGCCATGAGACTCTGCACGTGTGCCTCTGCTTGAGCCACCACTGCCTCATGCTCGTCGACCGTGGAGCGTAGGCGCTCGGGTATAGGAACTGTAGCTCGGACGAGCGTAGCTATGTCATCGGCTCGAACCGCCGTGGTGTCAACAACTCCGGTCGGGGTAGCGCGGTGTCGGATGTCTGCAGCTCGCTCTGCATCCTCCATATGGCACACGCAGACGTCTGCTCTCACCGAGAGGCTATCGCGTGCTCTAGCCGCGGCTACTGCAAGAACGGCAGCGCACTGGGCCTCTATATCTGCCTCCGACCTTGCGTCCGACCGCTCCACGACAAACGACTGGTCCTCATCGAGGATGTCTACCTCGTCTTGGCAGTCAATCACCTCCTCCTGCTACCTAGCACTCTCTGCCAGAACCACCTGGGTGTCTGCTGTGGGCCAAGCATCAGCATCTGTATCACCTGCTCCTCCTGCTGCTGCTCTTGGAACCATGGCAGCTGCCTCCACACCAACTAATGCAGGAGCGTGCGCATCGTCGGGCGCAGCTCCGGCATTGACTGTCGTCACGTCATCCGCCAAAACATCAACGATCACCAACTCCATCCCCGACTTTGACTCAGCATCGGACCAATCCTCCTCTGACAAAGAGTCTCCGTCACAGCGAATGTCTCCCCCTGCTGAACTCTCCGCTAGCTGAGTCTGCTGTGTGGCGTCATCCACCTCAATCATCCTGTGGTGTAGAGCAGTCGCATCACCAATGCCGAGCTCTGCCGCGGTCGTCAGCGGACACACCATCCCCCCCACGACAGGCACCTCGACAGGAGTTGTGGGAACTCGATTGATCAACCCGTGGACAGGAGACGAGGGGATCTCGTCACCTGAGACTCCTCCCAGAGCCACGTCTACTGCCAACGTCCCGTCAGTAGCAGTGACTGCAACTGCTGCTACTGTCACGACGTCGATGGCTGCCGACACACCCATTGCCTGGACGTCTGGCGACACTCCACTGGTCACCAATGTAGCGGAACGGACGTCTGCTCTACATGTGCCGGCTGACACCGCTACGGCTACTACTGCCTCATCCACTGGTGCTGCCCCACCTGCCTCTGTGGTCTCTACTACGTCAACTATAGTCTCCATCTCCATGTCTGCCTCCAACTGCGCGTCAGACCACTCGTCCGTCTCCGAATCCACGTCGGACCACTCGTCGGATGGCTCGTGCTCACTGAGAGCGCCCTGTCATGAAGCACCGTCTGTCACATCCCTCATGCACTCGCCGGTGGTCGTCGGCGGACACTCCATCCCCCCCTCGACCGACGCACCGGTAGAAGCTGCGAAGGGGTACCGCACCAACTTTGTGACTAGGGAGGAGGGAGTCAGCTCCGTGGTGACGTTTGCCGATGCTACGTCTGCTGCTAACTCCTGCACACGTCTCGCCAAACTTGCTCTCCGCCGCCTCGCGTGCCGAGTCCAAGAACGACGATGGCGAGCCGAAGAGACTACCCCAAAAGTGGAGGGGTCACTGGTCGGGATGACTCCAACTGCCTCCAGCACAGAGCGTAGGGTGTCAGATGTAGAGCTAAGGTCGGGAGGCGTGGCATCGTCAAGTGATGACACCGACATAGGTGAGGATGGCGAGAAGGAAGAAGAGGGTGTGTGAAGCGGCATGATGGCAACAACCCGCTCAGAGATCACGTGGTCTATGAGCTGTTGCACCATGCGCTTCATACCCTGGAGCTCGGCGTACACCACCGCCATAGCTCCACTGAGGGGCGCGACTGTATGAGCTAATGTATCGGAGGCGGATGGTGGAGTAGGGCGGGACCGTAACCAGGGCGGTCGCCACCCAGCAGGGCGTTGGCGACACTGCCGCCAGCCATGGTGTCGGTCGTAGCAAAAGTAGCAGGCAAAGCCGTTGGACGCCTGAGGCGTGTGCCACGGCTGGAACTGCCACTGTGGACGCGGCATCTGCCCCATATGCAGAGCAGGTGCCAGCCACGGCGCCGGCTGCGCTCCCTGCCATGCCAATGTGCTCATCTCTAGATTGTGGTGTGGGTGAGTGTCTGGGACACTCGCTCCCACTGGCACAAGGCCACAAGGGGAGGTGAGCGATCGAAGCACAGTCTCTTTGATGTGCTGCGATTCCGTCGCGAGGATGGCCACCACGGTGTTGGTGGTGGACTGCCGTGCGACTCAAGTGTGCAAACCTAAGTTGCCTTCGGTGCTAATGCTGCACCAGGTGCCGTCGTCAACTGACGGCTGTGGCCTCAAGCCACTTTCGCTGCTGCTGCTACCGCTGCAACTCTCGCAACGGCTGCTGCTACTGCGGGTTCCGTCGTCAGCCGACGGTGGTGGCCTTAGGCCGCACATAAAAGGTGAAAAAACAAAACAAAGAAAAAAAGTAAAGGGAAACCCCCCCCATTTTTTTTCTCTTTATCCTCCCTTTTTTTCTTTTTTTCTTTTCTTTGTTGGGGCCCCCTCCTCGGGTGCCCCTTCTGGGGTTGTTCTGGGGTGTCCTACTCAAGGTCCCCCCCCTGTCCTCTCCCCCTCCCCCCTTTTTTTTTTGTTGGCTGCCTGGCTCGACCCTCGCTGTGAGCTCGTTGATCGGCGGGCTCGCCGATCACCGCGAGCTCGCCGCGAGCTCGCCGCGAGCTCGTAGTGAGCTTGCCTCGGGAAGCTGCAAGGTAGCTTCCCGCCTGCCGCAATGGGGGCAGCAGCAGGTGCTGCTGCCGCCTTGGCTGTCTCTGCTGCGCGTGCTGCTGCAGCTGCTATGCGCGTGTGCAGTTGCGACTGCACGCTACAGCTGCTCGCCGCCGCCGCCGCAGCTGCTGCTGTTGCTGCCGCGCAATGCAGCTGCTGCTGCAGCTGCTATGGCAGCTGCAAAGCAGTGCTGCGCACTGCTGCTGCACGCTGCTGCTAGGCTGCCACTGCGCCTGCTGCACGCCGCTACTGTAGCTGCTGTTGCTGCTGCTGCAATGCTGCTGCTGCTGCTGCTGCAATGCTGCTGTTGCTGCTGTTGCTGCTGGCGCTACAGCTTGCGCAATGCTGCTGCTGCTGTCGCCACGCTGATGCTGCTACCCGCGGCTGCTGCTGCCGCTGGTGCTGCTCGCTACTGCTGCTCGCAGCCGCCGATTCGCTCTGCGAGCTGCTGCTGCGAGCTGCTTACCCCCCCTTTTTTTTTTGGGTCAGAATGCTCAGCCAGGAATGACTGCTGCTGCCACCCGGTGCTGCTGCTGCTGCTTCGCTTGGCTGCTGGAGCTGGTGACTGCCACAACTCACCGGGTGAGGTGGACGGGACTGCGTGGTGATGTCGCTCCTGAAAACGGCTGCAACGAGTCCCAGGATACGGTAGCGGCGGTGACTCTCACTGCTGCTGCCGGTGCTGCGTCTCTGCGGCGCAGCTCAGCGAGAGAGGTCTTGCTGCTTTGATACCATGAGAAGTTTCCTAGAACCTTCCTAACCACTTGCCGCGACACTAGGCGTCAGTGCCAGGTCAGCATGTGACAACAGTCACAAGTCAGAGACAAAACTGTAAGGGTCTGGGTTGGGACACGAACAGAGTGTCAGGAGACTCAAACTGAATACAATTGCAGAGAGAGATAACAAATGACAAGTCCACAGCATTAATACCTGCCGCGGCGCACGACAGGTGTCGCACGCGGCAGTGCAAGGTCTGTCCTAAAACCGGCCCAAAACACTATTTTGGCCGTAACTCTACGCAGACAAATTAGAACGCTAAGCCGTCTGAACCTAGAGATGCAAAATTTCAAGCCGGACGCTACGACTGGTCACACAAACAAGTCCGGCACCAATCTGTGGACAGGAAATACAAAACATGCAAATCGNAATACCTGCCGCGGCGCACGACAGGTGTCGCACGCGGCAGTGCAAGGTCTGTCCTAAAACCGGCCCAAAAACACTATTTTGGCCGTAACTCTGCGCAGACAAATCAGAACGCTACGCCGTCTGAACCTAGAGATGCAGAATCTCAAGCCGGACGCTACGACTGGTCACACAAACAAGTCCGGCACCGATCTGTGGACAGGAAATACAAAACATGCAAATCAAGTTCAAGAGCCAGTCCACCGAGAAAACTCTAGCGTCTGTAGAAAAACCGCAAAGCACCCCGGCAAGCACCCAGGGCGTTGTGGCAGCTCTCTGGCAGCTGCTGGTGGATGGAGCCACCACTCGTCAGTGCTCCGGTGCCAGCTGCGTCTGCATCCGGGATCATGTCGTCGTGCTCTCCAGTAGCGCTGCTCTCCTTGCCGTCGCTCGTGACAGGTGGAAGCCACACACACCAACAGATACCACACATCACAACTCTCCCATGACTTGATCGTACACATGTCTGAAATTACAAAGCAGTTTCCTAGATAGGCTGTGTGAGACGGGGCGGGTGAGAGCAATGCAGCGTGAGACACGCCATGGATGCGGTCAACACTTGCCATAGAACTTGCACTCAGATACGAGACAGAACAAAGTGATGGGAGCGAGTGAGCTATGTTGGTTTTTGCGCATCCTCATTGTGCTCTGTTGTGTCCTCCCGGCTTGTGTACATCGGCGTGCAGCTTCCTGACGGCGAGACTCGACACTGCTAGAGTGTCGTCCGGTGGAGCCGACGCACACTGAGGCCTACTCAGAGTTTGCTGGAGCCTCCTCTCCTCGGCGACGTGCTCAGCATCGACAGGCCTCCTCGGCGGTCGGACCGCCGGCGGTCACTGCCACTGCAGATGTTGTCTGCATGCATCAGGCGTTGGATCTGACTCTACCGTTGCGTCTGCACCGTCATGCTCTGCATAGGGTCCATGTCTCATGTTGTGTGTAAGAAAATGTGTGGAAGCTTCCTAATGATACTGCCGCTGACTAGGCGTCAGTGCTTGGTCAGACGGTGACGACAGTCACAAGTCGTGCACACAATGGTAAGGGTCTGGCGAAGGGACACAAGGCAAAGTGTCAGAATGCTTCAATAGCATTTGCAGAGAGAAATGACAAATGACAGGTCCATGGCATAAGCACCTGCCGCGGCGCACGGCGGGTGTCGCACGCGACAGTGCAAGGTCTGTCCTAAAACTGGCCCAAAATCACTGTTTTGGCCGTACCTCAGCATAGACAAGTCACAACGCTACGTCGTCTGAACCTACACGAGCAGAATCTCAAGCCGGACGCTACAACAAGTCACATGCATGCATTTGGCAGAAAACGGTGGACACACAATGCAACGACATGCAAATCGGGCCCACGGCCAGTCCACCGATGAAATCCTACAAGCTGTAGAAAAACTGCAGAAGGTCCCAGACAACATCCAGGAATCTTTGGCGTTCGTCGATCAGCTCCGAGCAGGTAGTCCACCACCAGATGACGCCCTGATGCCACATGGGTCTGCATTAGGGATGTGCACAAGCATGGACACGGCCGAGTGGTCACAGTAAACTGACAGGTCGATAGGAATGTCACAAGTCACAACACTCCCCATAACCCGATGGTACGCATGTCCATACACGTGCAGCACTGAAACGAGTGCCAGAACGAGTGCATAAACAGTCGTAACACAGACATAGACATGTACACACCCCGTACTCAACCACTCTTAGGCAAGGGGCAAAGCCTAAACGGAACGAATGGCCACTAGAAACTTCCTGCTCGCCAGTGCCTTTGTCAAGAAGTCAGCACGCTACATGTCGGTGCTGACCCATAGGACAGAGATCACCTGTCGCTACACCAGATCACGCACGAAGTGATGCTCAACCGCAAGGTGTTTTGTTTGAACGTGAAAGACACCAGAGTTCTTCGGAATGGCAAGAGCACTCTGGTTTTCACACGGAAGCAAAAAGGCGGACACTTACGGACCCAACTCAAGGAACAGGCGTTGCAGCCACACTGCCTCAGCAGTCCCTACACCCAAAGCAACATACTCTGCCTCCGACGAGCTACGTGCAATGCAGCCCTGCTTCCCACTGTGCCAGGACACAGCGGTACCACCAAGCAGGAACGCGTAACTGGTGCGATTGCGTCCATCTGGGCTCCAGGCCCAGTCATTGTCGGTGTAGCCATTAAGAACCACCAAGCATTGCCGGCAAAATCAGAGTCCGAGGTACGGCGTGGAAACCACGTACTGCACCACTCGCACAGCCGCCAAGAGGGCTCTAGCACGTGGAGCCTGCAAAAACTATGCAAGGAGGTTGACAGGAAAAGCGATGTCGGGGCGTGTGGTAGTGTCCAGGTACATCAGAGATCCACTGAGGAAGAGGTCCAAGGTCACATCAACTGTCTCCCCATGCTGTGTGGGATCGTCCACCTTGAGGGCGTCCTCCTCATTAGGTGTGAGAGGTGTGGAGGCCATTGGCATCGCGCCAAGGAGGTCACTAAAGAGCTCCCCCACAACGCGTGCGTACCGGGCCTGATGCAGCAAAAACGTCCGGCGTGTGCGGTCTCGTACAATCTCCATGCCAAGAAATACCACTGTAGGACCAAGGTCCTTCATCCTATAGGCAGTCTGGAGGACCGCCTTGGCCTCCTTAACGGCCTCCATGGAGGGAGACGCGATCAGGAGGTCGTCCACATAGACCTGGATGGCAGTGAACCGCTCAGGCGCCTGTACGATGAAAAGAGAGGGATCTGCCTCGTTCTATACATATTCGGCAGGAGTCAAAGTGCTTGTGATCTCCCGGTCCCAGCACCAAGGAGACTGCTTGAGCCTGTACAAGGACTTGCGCAAGCGCCAGACCTTGTCCTTGTCCTCAAAGCCTGGTGGCTGGGCCACGTAAATCTCCTCATCTAGAGAGCCATGGAGGAATGCATTGTTGACATCCATTTGGTGAGTTCCTAGTCATGCTGAGCCACCAAACCAAACAGAGCGCGAGCTGAGGTCATGTGGCCGACAGGGGAAAAGGTGTCAGTGTAATCAACGCCCTCGATCTGAGAGTACCCCTTGACGACCAAGCGAGCCCTGTGGCATTCCAGTGAGCCATCCGGCTTCACCCTCTTGTGAAAGACCCACTTGACCTGAATCGCCTTCCTCCCAGGTGGAAGGTCGACTAGCTCATAAACTCCATGCTCTCGGATGGCATGAAGCTCACCCTCGCAGGCAGCATGCCATGCGTCGGCATCCTCTGATGAGAGGGCGTCCCTAAGTGTGCCCGGATCAGGCGCCAACGAGGGAGAGCTCTGAGTGGCGAGTGCATACGCCTCAGAACTGGGCTTGACGACCACAAGGTCAGTTGCTGCATCACAAGCGGTACAAACTCGTGAGTGACAAGATCGTGCCCTATAGGACATGCTGGATCTACCTTTATGTGATCTGTATGGACACTCACGCCGAGGGCCTTTGTGCTGGGATCGCCACTCGCAACTCTGCAAGTAAAGCGCTTGGGTGCGGGACCTGACACTCGCTGGGCTTCGGAGCCCAACGGACAAAGACGACCACCAAGCTCACGCGAGTAGCCTGGGCTCGAAGGGCTAACCAAAGGCTCAAAGAAAGGCACGACCACATCTGGTGAGGACAGGCACAGGGGCAGGTGATGTAGTGGGAGGAAAGGCTAGTGAACTGATGGGAGAAGCAGGACTGGGAGTGGCAGGAGGACCGCCCACAGAGACAGAATTACCAGTGGACAGAGGGACATTATCATGGATGTCTATGGGGTGCGAAGGCGAAGGAGAGAAGACAGCCTGGGCGGGAGAGGTCTCTGGGCCGACAGCGATGATCGCCGGGTCATCAAGAGTTGGAGACCAAGAAGTGTGAGGGTGCTCGAACGGACACATCAGCCGGACGAGAGGTGCTCGTAGGCTCAGACTTCCCCATCCGTCGAGAAACCTCACACGTAGGAATGTGTGTGACAGACATCGACACAATCGAGGTCAGATCGTAGTAGGTGACAGACTCAAAGAAGAGAGCTTTGCGGGACTCAACAATGCGACAATGGACGGGGTCCCAAAAATGCGAGGCCTTCAACCGCGGGGAGATACCAACGAAGGCACACTAGCGACCCCGCGGGGAGACCTTGGACCCCTGTTGGTCCTCCGTGTACCACACATAAGCCACTGAGCCCCAGACACGAGCAAGACGCAGATCGACACGGTGGCCAAACCAGAGCTCATTCGGTGTAATGTGGTCCGGCAGAGGACCGTGCAGGAGGTGGTTCCAGACCCACGTCATGTAGGCTAATCCTTTGAAGGCGAAGGATTCCGGGAGACCGCAATCAGACCGCATAGCACGAACCGCATCCTCCATGGTGTGGTTCCAGCGCTCGGAGACACCGTTCTGCTGAGGAGTGGCAGGAACAGAGACCTCGTGAAAAATCCCGCGCTCAGCAAAGAAACTGTCCATTTTACCAAGAAACTCGCCGCCGCAATCCGAGCGGAAGATATGCAGCGAGTGGCGAGACTGACGCTTAGCCATTACTAGCCAGAGACAAAGTGTAAGAGCAGCATCACTCTTCTTGGGTAGGCTGTAGACCCACCGCATCCGGGTGAAGTCATTGGTCAGGGTCAGGACATATCGGCCACGATCGGACAAGGACTTGACAGGGAGAGGACCGAGGCTCATAGCACAAAAAGTGGACTATCTTAATTTACTGAGGAAAATTCTTTTTAATCGCAACATTTACATCAAAGCACACATGAATGTTAGCTCACATTAACGTGTATTAATACTTGTGCACATGTGTGAGGATAAGCTTGCTTTTGCCGTACTCATCATTACTTGCGTGGTCCAAAAACTACTCATTATGTTGTTTAGATTTGTTAGGCTGTGCATTCCCTTTCATGATGTCAATAACATCCAATCTGGAGCATATGACATCTTTTTTTTCAGACACACCTTTATTTATTTCATGAGAGATGAGAGTAGATCGATATTGCAATCGCTCTAGAAACTGGCAAGCCATGTTCGTGATGTTCTTCGCCGAGCCGACGAACGTCAGCCATGTTCGAAGCACCGCTATTGAGGGTAAAATCACGGAACAACAAAACAAACATAGAACTTTGCACATGTACCAAATATGACATTCTTTCCACTTCCCCTCTTACATTTACTCATGACCAATCAATCCAGAAATATTTTTCTTTCAAAGAATCGCTTTGAAGTTAACTCTAATAACCACATACATGAAAGTTTATGTAAAAAACGTACGGCCTAATTCCGCTTTACCCACGGTTTGGGCTTCCAATTTTTCTCCTGGCCATTTCTCGCACTTTTCTTACACGGTACTCACTTTACACAAAAGATGCGTGTTGTACCCACTTTTCTCGAAGCGCCTCAAATCATGCATGCAGCACCCACTGTTGGAAACAAATTCACGCTGCACCCACTATTCTTGAAGCGCCCCCATATGATTTTTTGGCGCGGTGGACATCCAAAGTATTTGTTTTAAACAGTGGCCCTCAAAAGCATTATGTACATTTCGTGGACGTTATACGTATTTTCCTGCCAAAGTGGCCCTCCCATTCTTTTTGTGTGAAGACTAGGTATGACGTCCTTTAGTTGCGAGGATAGTGGGTATGCGGCAAGTGTACCAAAAAAAGAATTGGTGCCAAAATTTTTAGCACTTTAAAAAAACAATGAATTTACAAGAAAACAATCCTTTTCTTGTTCCACAATGGTTGAAAAGTTGCTGCAATTTGGGTTCAAAGGAGGGGAAAAAGGCCCGGTATATAGGTTCAAGAAGTTCGACGATATGGTCGGTCAATGGCCAACATCGTTTTTAAGGTCGTTGTCTGCCGTGGTGAACGTGTTCGCACACCAAAGCACAAATTTTTAAGGTGGAAAAAGCAGCCACGACGAAGATTCTAACGTGCTCCACTCGAATTGGCATGATATTGTCTGCTTCACCACCATTCCAAAATAGTGTAATAGAAAGGAACACCTTCATAAAGGGGTGTAAAACTAGGGGATAATACGGCATTGGTATGGCATAAATGTTCATGCAGAAGTTTGTTGATAATGTCATGCATTTATGGTTGTATGTACTCTTTTGTACGTGAGCATGCATGCCTACGATTTAGTCGCTTTACCTATCAGAGTCTCATAACACTGTAGATGTTCATTTTTTTTTAATTGATGGCTTGCACAATGATACAACATCAGCAAGTTCTCCAACATTCAGAGATGACACAACAAGTGAAAGTCTTTTGTCCCCTTCACGAAGATTACTTACTAGTGATGAATGTCAAAATCACATACCAAATGTAACCCTCCTAATGAGTCTCTTTTCCATCCATTGCAGGCCATGACACAAGAACATTGTGAGTCACCTTCTAGACCAAAAGAACTGAGGAAGCAATGCAAGACAATGATATCCTCACAGGCCATGAATAAGAATGCAATATTTCACCACTTGGCAGTTGATGACCTCGCAATGTATGAGGAGGATCAGAGCAAGGGAGCGGCAGAGGATGGAGGAGCAAAGTTGCTACGTAGCATACAGAATGAGGAAGAAGAAGGCAAAGAAGATCACAGTAAGATGGATGACAATGTTGATGATGATCTCTTTCACAAGCACAGGTGGTCATAACAAGAGGAAGAGGAGCAACGGTCTTGAAGAGGGTGATAAAAACTGGACCTAGCTGAGGAGGGGATGGGCAATTACACTTGCTTGCCACCCATTGGGACCTTGTCTGCAAGTTGCTAGAGAAATGCATTGTCTTGTCATCCCTACATGTGTCATTGGCTCGACTCTTCACTGCTTCAAAGACTACAGGTAGAATGTTGCAAGAGATGTTCTTCTAAGTCTTAAGGTCTCATGTATGAAGTATTATGGGTGGATAAAATTGATATCAATGTAGCATACCATAGCAAAAGGGGTGAAATAGCCAAGGTACCCTACAAACTTCATGTGTTTGCTTGTGATATCCCCACCATGAAGAAGAAAACACACCATTTCCCACCATCTGGAAGAAAAGCAACAAGCCCCCCACCATGCGGAAGAATAACCATCTGACCACCCCGTTTTCAATGCTGAATTGCGACATGTGCCAAAGACAAAGTATGAAATAATGTGCACTGGCACATCCGGCCAATCGACTCTCAACGACGAAAGACACTAGTTGAAGGCAGTGAACGCGACTGTTTTTTCTTCGACACAATCGTGTCATGGGTGTGTGGGCCCTAACGCATCAACGGCATCCGTTTCTTGCCATCAACGACTTCTGACGCTGACCGTCGATGCGCTAGGACCCCCTCAAATCATGCATACAGTGACCCCGTCGCATCCGGGACTAGGGTAGGATGCGTTGAGCGACTTTCATTGTTGGCCATCGATTGGCCGAAGCCCCTCTCGTGTGAGTACTCTGAAATCGGACATTCCTAGGGAAAAAAAGGGACGAGCTTGCAGAGTTTGAGTGTCAAAACAACAAGATTAACAATGAAACCCAGTGAAGAACCCAACACATACTTAACACCCAAGTTCTTTTCCTAGCTGCGCCCGACTATTTCAGGCCGACTATGTTCCTTTCAATGATCGTGTAGTCTCAAACCCCACACAAATTAGAATGAATGTCCACCGGAGGTATCACAAACCTTAGAAGCATGGGGCTTGTGATCCACTTATGGCACGCAACGAATTTTTTGGACATCTCATGAATTTTTCCCTTTGACATCGTCGTTTGCATTGTTTTGAATACAACGTTGTCATATGAATTTGTACATGAAGTTTAGCAGTGTCACGTGCCATGTTTTCTTCTCCAATCTGGGTCACAACTTCTTTAACACTTGGAAAATTTTAGCTTCAATTATGAACACATACTCTAGAACTTTGAAAGTGCTATGTGATTGTTTTTATCATGAAATCATTTTCATGTAGCACGTTAAAAACTTTGCGGACATGTCATTCAATGCAGTTTGGCTCAACACGTTAGCAAGGAATTTCCTAATGTATCCACTAGTAAATTGGGGGAATGCACATTCGTGTTCTTAAACAAAGACTTACGCAATCCCACACACTATTTACTTCAAAGAAAATCCTTAGATGAATGTACTTCGTAACCCTGCGCACGCCTCGCGTGCAGCATTGGCACTTGTTGTACCCTAGTTTCACTTTTCATCCGTCCTAGTTTCCCCCTAGTTATACACTAGTTGCGTCCTAGTTCCACCTTTCTTGCACCCTAGTTGCACTATTGTTGTACCCTAGTCTATTCTAACTACAGCCCAGTTGCACCCTTCTTCCGCCCTAGTTACGCACTAGTTGCATCCTACTTGTGTCCTAGTCACAACCTAGTAGTGTCCTAGCTAAGTCCTTTTTGCGCCCTAGTTGTGCGATAGTTGTGCCCTCGTTGCACCCTAGTTGCACCCTTCTTGCACAATAGTTTACCCTAGTTGCGCACTAGTTCACCATAGTCACACCCTAGTTGAGCCCTAACTATGCCCCAGTTGCATCCTAGTTGAGCCTCAGTTGAATCCTTTCTTCGCCTCCTGGGTATGCCTTAGTTCCACCTTAGTTGCGCGCTTCTTGCGCTCTAGTTGTGTCCTAGTTGCGCCCTTGTTGCACCCGTCCAGTGCACAAGTTGCATCCTCGTTGCATCCTCGTTCAACACATTCATGCTCTAGTTGCACCCTAGTTATGTCCTAGTTACGCGTTGGTTGAGTCCTAGTTGTGCCCTTCTTGTTTCCTAATTCCGCCATAGTTGTACCCTAGTAACGACCTAGTTTCGTCCTAGTTGTGTCCTTCTTGCGCCCTAGTTATGCCCCGGTTACACCCTTATGTCACCCTAGTTTCACCCTAGTTGCGCCCTTCTTGTGCCCTAGTTGCATCCTAGTTGAGTCCTACTTGGACCCTGTTCGTATCCTAGTTTTGCTATTTCTGCATCCTTCTTGCACCCCAATTGTGCCTAGTTGCTTGCTAATTTCGTCCTAGCAGTGTCCTTGTTGTATCCTTCTGGCGTCCTAGTTGCACCCTAGTTATGTTCTACTTGTTCCCTAGTTGTACCCTTCATATTCCTTAGTTGCGCCATAGTTGCACTCTAGTTCACCATAGTTATGTCCTACTTGCATCCTAGTTGGAGCCTAGTTTCACCCTAATCATGTCCAATTTGCATCCTTCTTCCACACTATTTGTGCTCTAGTTGTGTCCTTGGTACGGCCTTGTTTTTTCCTAGTTACTGCCTTCTTGCATCTTAGTTGCGTCTTTGTTTTGCCCTAGAAACGACCTAGTTGCACCCGTTTCCGTGCTTCTTGCACCCTAGTTGTGTCCTAGCTGTGCCATATTTGTGCCCTAGTTGGGTCCTAGATGCGTTTTCTTTTACGCACTATTTGCACCCGCATTGCGCCCTTCTTGCACCCTAGTTGTGTCCTAGTTGTACCCCAGTTCCTCCCTTCTTGCACCCTAGTTGAGCCCTCAAGGCATCCTAGTCGCACCCTATTTGTGCCCTAGTTCACCATTTTTGCCTCCTAGTTGCACACTAGCTGTGCCATCGTTGTACCCTAGTTCTATCCAAATTGTTCCCTTGTTGTGTCCTTGTTCCGCCATAGTTGCATCTTACTTTTGTCCTGATTATGCCCTAGATACGCCCTGATTACGTCCTTTTTGTGCCCTAGTTGTGCCCTAGTTGTACCCTAGTTATGCCCTAGTTTTGCCCTAGGTATTCCCTTCTTACGCCCTAATTGTGCCGTAGTTACGTCGTTGTACCCTAGTTGCATCCTATTTGCACCCTTCTTGTGTCCTACTTATGCCCAAGTTGCACCATAGAGTCACCCTAGTTGAGCCCTTCTTACGGCATATTTGGGGCCTAATTGCACCTGAGATATGTCCTAGTTGTACCCTTCTTACGCGCCGGTTACACCCTAGTTGCATCCTAATTGTGCCTTAGTCGCGCCCTAGTTGTTTCCTACTTTGTCATGGTCGTACCCTAGTTTGCCATGGTTACGTCCTAGTTGTGTCCTTGTTGTGCCCTAGTTGTGCCCTGCTTGCATTCCACTTGCGCCCCAATTGCCCCCTAGTTGCGCCCTAGTTTCCGTCCTAGTTGCACACCAATTGTGCACTAGTTGCACCCTATTTTGTTGACCTCTCTTGTTGTGCCCTAGCTGTGTCATAGTTGTACCCTAGTTGCACCCTAGTTGTGCCCTTGTTGTGCCCTAGTTGCACCCTGGTTACGCCCTACTTGTACCCTAGTTGCACCCTAGTTTCACTCTAGATGTGTTCCAGTCATGCCCTTGTTATGCCATAACTTCACCCTAGTTATTCCTAAAGTGCGGCCTAGTTGCACAGTTTTTGCACCCTAGTTACACCATAATTGCGTCCTTCTTTAACCCTAGTTGCGCCCCTCATGCACCATAGATGCATTCTATTTGTGCCCTTGTTACACCATAGTTGTACCCTGTTTGCTCCCTCCTTGTGCCCTAGCTGCTCTAGTTTCATTCTAGTTGCACCCTAATTGCGCCCCTATTGCGCCCTAGTTGCACCCTTTTTGCACTCTAGTTATGTCCTTCGTGCATCCTAGTTACGCCCTAGTTGCACCCTAGTTGTGCTCTTCTTGTGCCCTAATTGCACCCCAGTTGTTCCCTGGTTCTACCCTACTTGCACTCTACTTGTGCCCAAGTTGCGTTCTAGTTCACTATAGTTACGCCTTAGTTGCACCCTACTTTTGCCCTGGTTTTTCCCTAGTTGTGCCGTAGTTGCGCCCTTCTTGTGCCTTAGTTACGACCCAATTACGACCTAGTTGCACCCTTCTTGTATCCAAATTGTGCCCTACTTGTGTCCTAGTTATACCCTGGTTGCGCCCTAGTTTCACCCTTCTTGCGCCTTAGTGGCGCCCTAGTTGCGCCTGAAATGTAGCCTAGTTACGTCCTAGTTGCACCCTTCTTCAGCACTAAACGAGTCCTAATTGCGTCCTCCTTGTGCCCTAGTTGCTCCTTTGTTTTGTCCTTCTTGCGTCCTAGTTACGTCCTAGTTACGTCATTGTTACGCCCTAGGTGGGGCCTAGTTACGCCCTTCTAGCACCCAAGTGACGCCCTAGTTGTACCCTAGTTGTGCCATAACTACGCCCTACTTGCACCTTTTTCTGTCCTAGTTATGCCCTAGTTGCACACTAGTTACACCCTACTTGTGCCCTTCTTGCGCCCTAATTGCATCTTCGTTGTATCCTAGTTCTTAATAGTAACATCCTAGTTGTACCCTAGTTGCACCCTTCTTGTGCCATAGTTGCACCCAAGTTGAACTCTAGTTACGCCGTAGTTGTGCCCTAGTTACACCTTACTTGCGTCCTCCTTGCATCCTAGTTGCACCCTAGTTTAGCCCTAGTTTGTCATAGAAACGTCCTAGTTGCATCCTAGTTACGTCCTGTTTACACCCTAGTTGCACCCAGGTTGCACTCTAGTTGCACCCTTCTTACGTCCTAGTTCCACCCTTGATGTGCCCTAGCTACGCCCTAGTTGTGCCCTAGTTACGCCCTTCTTCGTCCCTAATTGTTCCCTATTTACGTCCTGGTTACGCCCTAGTTTCACCCTGGTTGCAACCTTCTTATTCCCTGACTACGCCCTAATTGTGCCCTAGTTGTACCCTAGTTGTGCCCTAGTTGTGCCCTTCTTACGCCCTAGTTTTACCCTAGTTGTTCCATAGTTACTCCCTTGTAGGACCCTTTCTTGCGACGTAGTTACGCCCTAATTGCATCTAGTTTGCCATAACTACACCCTTGTTATACCCTTCTTGCACCCGGTTGCACTCTAGTTGCACCCTAATCGCGCCCTTCTTGCACCCTAGTTGTGCCCTAGTTGCACCTAGTTACGCCCTAGTCATGCCTAGTTACACACTTCTCACGCCCTAGTTGCGCCCTAGTCACATCCTTGTTACGCCCTCATTGTGTCCTAGTTACGCCCTTTTTGCATCCTAGTGGCACCCAAGTTGCACCCTAGTTGTGTTCCAAATACATCCTAGTTGTATCCTAGTTGTGTCCTCACACCCTAGTTGCACCCTAATTGTATCATAGTTATGTCCTAGTTGCATCCTTTGTGTGCTCTAGGTGTGCCCTAGTTATGCCCTGGATGCACACAAGTTGCACCCAATTTACTCTTTACTCCTATCCTTAGTTGCGCAAAAGTTGTACCCTAGTTTCACCCGAGTTATGCTGTATTTGCATGTTAATTGCACCCTAATTGTTGCCAAGTTGTACCCTGGTTGTGGTCTAGTTTCACCATAGTTGCACCCCAGTTATGTCTTTGATGCACCATAGTTTCTCCCTAGTTTTGTTCTAGTTACGACCTTATTGCACCCTTCTTGCCTCCTTGTTAGGCCCTAGTTGCGCCCTTGTTATGCCCTAGTTACGCCGTAGTTGCACCCTTCTTGCACCTTGGTCACACCCTAGTTGTGCCCTTAGTTATGCCCTAGTTATGCCCAGGTTTTGCCCTTCGTGTGTCCTAGTTGCTCTCTTTTGTCCTGCTTACATCTTCGTTGCGTCTAAGTCGCGCCCTTCTTACACCCTAGATGAGCCCTAGTTGCGCTGTAGTTATGCCCCAGTTACGTCCTCCTTGCACACTAGTTGCATCTTAGCTACATCCCAGTTTAGCTCTAGTTGTACCCTTTTACACCCTATTTGAACCCTGGTTACGTCCTGGTTATCCTCTAGTTGCATCCTTGTTGCAATCTTTTTGCGCCCTTGTTGTGACCTAGTTGTGTCATAGGTGAGGTCTAGTTGTGCCCTACTTTTGCCCTGGTTGTGTCATCGTTGCGCCCTTCTTACGCCCTTGTTGTGAGCTACTTGTGCCCTGGTTATGCTTCATTTGTGCCCTAGTTGTCCCCTTCTTGTACCCTTGTTGCACCCTAGTTACGCCCTAGTTACGCCCTAGTTACCCAGTAGTTGCTTCCTCCTTACGCCTCAGTGGCATCCTAGTTGCGCCCTAGTTACGCCCTAGTTACACCTAGTTGCTCCCTTCTTGCACACTTTTGCACCCTATTTACCCGCTAGTTGTGCCATTGTTGTGCCCTAGTTGCACCCTTCTTGCACCTTGGTCACACCCTAGTTGTGCCCTTCTTACACCCTAGTTGCACCCTTCTTGCACCTTGGTCACACCCTAGTTGTGCCCTTCTTACACCCTAGTTGCACCCTTCTTGCACCTTGGTCACACCCTAGTTGTGCCCTTCTTACACCCTAGTTGCACCCTTCTTGCACCTTGGTCACACCCTAGTTGTGCCCTTCTTACACCCTAGTTGCACCCTTCTTGCACCTTGGTCACACCCTAGTTGTGCCCTTCTTACACCCTAGTTGCACCCTTCTTGCACCTTGGTCACACCCTAGTTGTGCCCTTCTTACACCCTAGTTGCACCCTTCTTGCACCTTGGTCACACCCTAGTTGTGCCCTTCTTACACCCTAGTTGCACCCTTCTTGCACCTTGGTCACACCCTAGTTGTGCCCTTCTTACACCCTAGTTGCACCCTTCTTGCACCTTGGTCACACCCTAGTTGTGCCCTTCTTACACCCTAGTTGCACCCTAGATACGCCCTGGTTAAGCCCTAGTTACACACTAGTTGTACCCTAGGTACGTCCTTCTTGTACCATAGTTGTGTTCAAGATGTATCCGTTTTGTACCCTAGTTATGACCTCGTTGCTTCCTATTTGCGTCCTGGTTGCGCTCTAGTTGCGTACTTCTTGCTCCCTAGTTGCACCCTAGTTACGCCCTAGCTACGCCCTAGTTGCATCCTAGTTGTGCCCTTCTTACACCAAGTTACACCCTAATTGCGCCCCAGCTACGCCCTAGTTGTACCCTAGTTAAGCCCTTCTTGTGCCCTAGTTGTACCCTAGTTATGCCCTTCTTACATCCTAGCTACACCCTAGTTGCGCCCTAGTTTTGATGTTCTTGTGCCCTAGCTACGCCATTATGTGCCCTAGTTGGGCCCAAGTTGCGCTTTTCTTGTGCCCTTCTTGCGCCCTAGTTACGTCCTAGTTACGCCCGGTTTACGTCCTAGTAGAACCCTACTTGAGCCCTTCTTGCATCCTGTTTGCACCCTAGTCGTGCCCTAGTTACGCCCTGTTTTCACCCTAGTGCCATTGTTGCAACCTACTTGCGCCCTACTTTCATCCTAGTTACATCCTAGTTCTTCCCTAATTGGCCCTAATTGCACCATAGTTTGCCATGCTTATACCCTTGTTGCACCCCAGCTACGCCCTAGGTGTGCCCTAGCTGTACCAAAGTTGTGCCCTAGTTGGGCTCTTCTTCCAACCTAAATATGCCCTAGTTGTGTAGTAATTGTGCGCTTTTTGTGTCCTGATTATGCCCTGATTGCGTCCTCGTTACGCCCTAGTTTTGTCTTTCTTGCGCCCTAATTGTGCACTAGTTGCACCCTAGTTGCACCCTAGTTCAGCCCTAGTTGTGCCCTTCTGGCCTCTAGTTGCACCCTACGTTGTTGTGCCCTTTTCCACCATAGTAGAACCCTAGTTTCTCCCTACTTACGCCCTAGTTGCGCCCTAGCCGCGTACTCCTTGCGCTCTAGTTGCACCGCGGTTGAGCTCTAGTTGCACCCTATTCAAGCCTTGGTTGCACCCTTCTTGTGTCCTAGTTGTGTTCTAGTTGCACCCTACTTTACCATAGATACACACTAGTTTCATCCCGGTTGCATCCTAGTTGCGCCCTAGTTACGCCCTAGTTACGCCCTAGTTACGCCCTAGTTACGCCCTAGTTACGCCCTAGTTACGCCCTAGTTACGCCCTAGTTACGCCCTAGTTACGCCCTAGTTACGCCCTAGTTACGCCCTAGTTACGCCCTAGTTACGCCCTAGTTACGCCCTAGTTACGCCCTAGTTACGCCCTAGTTACGCCCTAGTTACGCCCTAGTTACGCCCTAGTTACGCCCTAGTTACGCCCTAGTTACGCCCTAGTTACGCCCTAGTTACGCCCTAGTTACGCCCTAGTTACGCCCTAGTTACGCCCTAGTTACGCCCTAGTTACGCCCTAGTTACGCCCTAGTTACGCCCTAGTTACGCCCTAGTTACGCCCTAGTTACGCCCTAGTTACGCCCTAGTTACGCCCTAGTTACGCCCTAGTTACGCCCTAGTTACGCCCTAGTTACGCCCTAGTTACGCCCTAGTTACGCCCTAGTTACGCCCTAGTTACGCCCTAGTTACGCCCTAGTTACGCCCTAGTTACGCCCTAGTTACGCCCTAGTTACGCCCTAGTTACGCCCTAGTTACGCCCTAGTTACGCCCTAGTTACGCCCTAGTTACGCCCTAGTTACGCCCTAGTTACGCCCTAGTTACGCCCTAGTTACGCCCTAGTTACGCCCTAGTTACGCCCTAGTTACGCCCTAGTTACGCCCTAGTTACGCCCTAGTTACGCCCTAGTTACGCCCTAGTTACGCCCTAGTTACGCCCTAGTTACGCCCTAGTTACGCCCTAGTTACGCCCTAGTTACGCCCTAGTTACGCCCTAGTTACGCCCTAGTTACGCCCTAGTTACGCCCTAGTTACGCCCTAGTTACGCCCTAGTTACGCCCTAGTTACGCCCTAGTTACGCCCTAGTTACGCCCTAGTTACGCCCTAGTTACGCCCTAGTTACGCCCTAGTTACGCCCTAGTTACGCCCTAGTTACGCCCTAGTTACGCCCTAGTTACGCCCTAGTTACGCCCTAGTTACGCCCTAGTTACGCCCTAGTTACGCCCTAGTTACGCCCTAGTTACGCCCTAGTTACGCCCTAGTTACGCCCTAGTTACGCCCTAGTTACGCCCTAGTTACGCCCTAGTTACGCCCTAGTTACGCCCTAGTTACGCCCTAGTTACGCCCTAGTTACGCCCTAGTTACGCCCTAGTTACGCCCTAGTTACGCCCTAGTTACGCCCTAGTTACGCCCTAGTTACGCCCTAGTTACGCCCTAGTTACGCCCTAGTTACGCCCTAGTTACGCCCTAGTTACGCCTAGTTGTGTTCTAGTTACGCCCTTCTTGCACCCTAATTGTGCCCTAGTTGCAACGTGGTTTCTCACCAGTTGCGCCCTGGTTACATCCTAGTTTGCCATGGTTACGTTTCAATTGCACCCTGATCGTGTCTTAGTTGCACCCTTCATGTGCCCTAGTTGCACCTTAGTTGTGCCCTAGTTACACCCTAGTTGCGTCCTACTTGCGTCCTTCGTGCGTCCTAGTTACGCCCGAGATATGCCCTAGTTACGGCCTAGGTACACTCATATTGCGCCCTTTTGGTTCCCTAGTCCCACCTTAGTTGCGACCTAGTTACGCCCTAGTTGTACCCTCCTTGCACCCCAGTTGACCATCTCATTGCCCACTCGTGTCATTTTGGCACGTGTATGGACATTTGCACCATCGGGTCATGTGGGAATGTTGTGATGCGAGTTGTCGGCATTTGTTTGCTCGCCTTACTTCGACTTCTTGGCCGTTTCCATGCTTGTCAAGATTGCTAATGTGAAGCTTGTTGGCGCCTGTACGTCATCGTATGGTGCCTCACCAATCAACAGCTACAGGACAGGTGCCAAAGAATCTTGGCGGCTTGCTGAGGCATGCTGCAGTTTCCTCGAGCCTGATCTACATGTATATGCGTTGTGTGTTCACCTATCGATGTTGGGCGTGTCCATGTGCGCAGTCGTAGCGTCCAGCTTGGGATTCCAAATCTCAGAGTTGAAATGGTGTTGCATTTGAAAGAGTGTGTTCTGAGTTGAAGCCAAAAAATTGTTTTGGGCTGGGTTTAGGAGAGTCTGATCATGCTGCATGTGTCACCAGCTGTGACCTGTGTTAGCCATGTATGATCTGGGCTTGTCAATTGTCATAGTACTTTGCGTATTGAAGCTTTTCGAGCTTCTGAGAGTTTGCACGTATTCCCTAGATAGAAACCTTACTATTCTTACACGTACCTTTTGTGATATTGCGTCACATGTCTAGGTAGCGTTGCCACATTAGCGACAGTATAGCTAGTAAATGTTTACACAAATCCTCAGAGGAGAGGAGGGGGGGGGGGGCTTGGCGACAATTGGCTACAAACTTTCGCTTTTGCCAGTTCCATGAGCAATTACTCCTCATCACACCCCCCCTCCCCCTCATTCCATGTTTGATTGAGACCCTTCTGATGGAGTGTTCCCCCATGCAGAACGTGGATGGTTCACAGGGATGAGTTGTGGAGCAGGAGACGATCAGAGGAATTGAAACAAATGGATGCATTGTACTTAGTAGAAACTAAACTGGGATGACAAGTGTCGCACATGTCGAGCGCATGTATCCCATAACGAGAATAAGAATGAGGTATATGTTAGGTCATCGATGCTCGAGCCGAGCATCGCGTGCGACGCCATGTCACGAGTGGTCCTTTCGAAAAACTCTCTTGGAAAGTCGGGGATTGTCATAACATCAAAGTGCGGTTTTGTAAATGTATGCACCGACAAGAAGCCAATCGAACACAATGGACACATTGGTCCGGTTTGGGATACATTTGTGGACCCTTCTGGAAATTGGTCAAATGTATTAGAACCTTACGAAGCGGAACACTTGAGGTCATGGCAGCTGGCCAAATTGACCTCGGCCAAACAACGGAAAAATCTTAAGGTCGAAGCACAGTGGGCCATGAATGTACGGATAAAAAAGACAACTCGCGGAGTTTAGAGACACGCGTGTACATCTGGGATGTAACACTTCCCGCACTTAAAGTCGTAATATCCCGAAGAACTGCCGAGATGTCAATCATCTGATGAACGACTGAAGGGGGCCCAAGGGAGTTATCACGTACGAGTCACTAAACTTCGCGAGTTGGCATTTCTGTTCTTAAATTCATGGCCCACTACGCTTCCACCTGAGGATTTTTACACTGTACAGCCGAGGGCACTTTTTCCATCTGTCCCAAACTTCAGTGTTCCGCTTCCAAGGGTTCTATTTGACCACTGTCCAAAAGGGTCGACAAAGGCATAGCAAATCGTATCGATGTTTTTAACTGTTTGGTTGAATTCTCGCCAGCGCTAGAATTTTATGAAACGACAACTTGATATGATAAAAAAACCCCTGACTTGTTGGTAGAATTTCTCGAAATGATCTATCACGACGTGGCGTTGCACACGTCACTCGGCTCAAGCACCCAAGATTGAAAATGTGTCTCATTATTATCTTTTCTATTGAATTAAAACTGCCACTAAATACAAATCATGCATTTGTCCCAATTCCTCTGATTATCTTCTGCTCCGCTCCTCGTCCGTGTGAACGAACCACGTTTGGATCAACTTATTACATTGTATAAAAAATTAATGATATTATAAATTGGATGAATTTTTTTTTTTACCTTTCACGAGGGGTACATGGCGTTTCTGCTTGGAGGATTCACGCGACGCCGGGCAAGCGCATGATGTGGATATGGTTTGGACCAGTCGACATGATCCCGACCAGAGGCAAAAACAAATCGAGGGTTTAGTGTGAGGTTCGACTTTTTGGATAGCACTCATCAATGATTTTTATGGACCGTCGGATGCACTCCCGCGCAACGCCTTTTGGTGCTGCCACATCGAAGGCGGGAAACCCGTTCTTGTTGGGGACCATATTTCTTCATCTCTCATTCTAGTTGATGTTTGTATGGAGTGTAAGAGAATGACGGCGTACCGTCGATTTCAGAACATCCAGGATCTCATCCTTAGGAACCTCGGAGCCACGCAAAATTGCGCCATTGTTAGCATGAAATGGCGGCTTGCTTCTTACCATTGCCGATGTGAAAAGACCTCCCATGTCTTCCCTGTGAGGTCTGGAATGTATGTTTGCCTCACTTGAATCGATTCTCGGAGTATCTTTTCACAATCATGTACACTTTCCCTCCTGAAGGGGAGAACCATGTGATGACGGATGGACTTGGTCTGTCGCCGAAGACGACCCTCATTGCATCGCAGTGCAACGCAAGAAAGCGTCTCCCCTGCCGCCATCTGATCAAACAAAACACAATTGAACACACTGAGAATCTTCGGCGCCTGACGGATCCCCCTCCGATCGCTTACCCACCCGGCCCATGGTTGCCTCGTGCTTCTAACGCCTACGGCAGTCGCCAGCGCAGGTGGACATGGGCAGCCAAGTGAAGTCCGAGGTGGAGACCAACGGCCATGCGGTGAAAGACGAAACGCTGGAAGATGTGAAGCCGGCGGTGGCTGCTGCGAAGCTCGTTAGCAGAGAAGGGTCAGGGTATGCAGAGCAGAAGCCGCAGCTGAAGGCCGAGGTCAAGACGGAGGTGAAGGCCGAGGCGGATGACGATCAGCATCAAAATCCGGCCGGTGATGCAGAGCACGACACGTCGTCGAATTGCAACGCAGCAACAGTGGCGAAGGCTGAGCGTCAGGTGAAGTTTGAGATGGGGGCGGCAGAGTCGGAAGGTGATGATTCTGGCGGGGCAGGAGCGGACGGCGACGCCGACGCCGACGCTGATGCCACGGCAGACGAGGAGTTCGACCCTCTGTTGACGCGCGAGATGCTGGAGGAAGAGAGGCGGCTGGAGGAGGAGCGGGAGAAGGAGGTGGAGGAGGAGGACGAGGCCGTCATCAAGGAACACGTGAAGAAGCTCGTGAGCGGAGGGTCAAGTAGCGGCAATGGGGTTGCTGCAGCAGCAGACGCGGACGGCGGCGGCAGCAGCGTCGGGAACGGTGCAGTGGCGGCAGCAGTAGCACAGGCGGCCGCAGGGCGGCCGCTGGTGAGGTCGATGGGCGATCAGAGCTTCTCGAAACTCGACATGCTGCTGGAAAAGACCAAGGCGTACTCGCAATTCCTGCTGGACAACATGGACGACCTCATCACCATGGTACATCCGATAATGCTCATCACTCGAGTTGTTTATGACGTCAGCGTCATCGTGTGCAAGGGCACACTGTTTTACTTCAAAGCTCGATGTGTTTCCGGATCGACGTCCTGATCAACGTGTTTCCGGAACCGCGTACGCCATGAATGATCTGAAATGAATTTGAGCATTCTCGCCATAGAATCGAGGTTGTTGACCTGAGGTGGAGAAGGTACAGAAGTTGCCCTTGTCTGAAGGTGTACGAGGCGCAGTGGGTCAGATATCTGCTTGCTGTGGACCGACGAATTGAGGGGCATGGCAAGGGCGTAGCTCGCCCCCACGAACCAGAAGCGGCATGTGTGGGCTCTGCGACAACGGACCAGCACATGCTGAATGCGGGTTTTCTCTGTAACGACCTGCCGCTAGAGTTTCCCCCTAACCCACCTGTCCGCTCAACCGCTCATCCGATCACGGCTCACCTGCTCACCCGCTCAGCGTTCCTCCTCATCGTTTTTTGGTCATTCATCCTTTTTGGGTCAACCTCATCCCCTCGTCCCCCTTCAACCATCTACAACTCGCCCACCCCCCCCCCCCCCCCCCCCCCCCCCCCCCCCCACCCCACCCCTCCACCCCTCCCATCCATCCATGTACTTGTCTACCTTTGTCTATGCATCTCATTCATCACTCCCCAACACTCGTCTGTGCCACTGCACGGTCCTCTAAATGGTCATAGTTTGGATGACCACCTCACCCATCGCTCTGCAATGTGGTGAAGTTTTGGAATGTTCCGGCAAAGGGACAGTCTGCCAGCCTCCTCTGGCATGGCGACATGTCCTAGTCGCACCCAGGCCACAATGTGATCCTTGCTGTCTTCCGCGTGCACTGGCCTGTGCTGCTGGGTGGTGTGGGAATTGGTTGGGGGTGGCCTGGTGTGCACTGCACCGCTGTGCGCGGCTGGACAGCCGAAGAAAGTGGATAGCGCAGGCAAGGTGGATGAGGACGGTGGTGGAAAGAAGGGCAGGAAACGAAAGCAACAGCCTGCTAAGGGCCGCGGACGAACGGTGAGGTTCTACTCTGCTCTGAGGTTCTATACTATACTCTGCTTTGCCCTGCTCCTCTCTCTCTCTCTCTCTCTCTCTCTCTCTCTCTCT
>SZWC01021836.1:0-13055 GCA_023375785.1 Penium margaritaceum | reverse complement strand
AGACACATGGAAGACAACACGCTGCGGGGACGGTAGCAGCCCTGACCGCATGGGACCAGCGGTCCAGCCCTATTCCGCGGTGGCGATTCCTGTCAACCAACCGTATTGGGAGCCCTAGATGATGCCATCGGCGCCCGGGATTCAGGCTCCATCCCCTGGGACGGCAATGTTCTCCACACCTTACACCGCTACTGCGTCAGTGCCTCCCTCTTGGTACATGCTTCCCCCACCTATGCAGCCAGGCTTTCCCATGACCGCGGAACAGCCCTAGATACTAAACCCCCTAATGGGATACTCCGCGGACCCTCCTGCAACCATTCCGCCCCCACGTGCTGTGAATGCGTTGAAGACTAACCGCAACACCGTTCCGCAGCTCCAGTACATCCGTTCTGAACCCGCCAAGATCCCGCGGTTGGACTCCTTCAAGGGTGCCCCGGAGGAGGACCCCTGGGTCTGGCTCAAACAAATCACCCTCTATGCTAGCATCGGCCGAATTCCGCCCGACCTCTGCCTTGCCACCGTGGAACTTCATCTCCACGGGGCTACAGCTGACTGGTACAACGCGCGGGCGCCTTTCCCTTCTTTTGAGGACTTTGGAAATGCCCTCATCAAGCGCTTCAAGCACCTGACAAAGGAGGAAGCGCTACGGAAGATTGAAAAGGAGGTCATACACAAAGATGATGATATCCGCAGATTTCTGGACCAGTTCCTGACCTGGGCTTCGGTGGCCAAAAGTCCGCAGGGAGAAGGCCTGCCGCTATGGGTCCTACTGAAAAAGCTCATCCATGCACTTCCCGATGAAATCAGCAGCCTCATGATCGCGGACCACTATCATTCCCTCCAAGACGCGGTGCGGGACGCCACATCTATTTTCACTAGACAGCGGTCCACCCGGTAATAGCAGAGCAGTGAAACTCATGCAGCCTCCCCTTCCCATGCCCTCTCCCCGTATTAGCAAAAGCCGCGAGCTTGCTACACATGCCAGAGCCTGGAACACATTGCTCGGGATTTTCCACGTAAACGACAAGCAGCTTCGCGCTCTGACACAGTCTCCCAGGATCCCATGGTCCAGCAGTGGCAGCAGTATTCTAACCAGACATGGCTGGGTCAGCAACAGTAGCATCAGCGGCAACAGCAGCAACAGCAACAACAACCGCATCCGCCCCCCACTGGACAAGACCAGGTGACCCAGGGGACAGGCCAGGGTATCTTGCCGAACCCGCCGCCAAACCCCGCGGCCGGTGCCCGCAACGTAAAGCTGGGTTTGCCTATGGCAGAGGATGAAACCACAGAGGTGACACCTACTCCTGAGGAAACGGAGCTCATTACCTGAGCTCGTTGACTCAAGCTCCGCGGATGGGACCTGCAGGAGGCTGCCCAACTCCAGAGCGATCTGCGGCGACGGGCAGAAGCTGCTGAGGCCCGACTACAGGAGGCCGTTACTGCCTGTTCCGTGCGACCTCCGGAAAAGCGACGAACTGCGGATCCCGCACCTGTGAAAGTTCCACCCTCCGCTAATACCTCGTTGGTGCCCCACCATGCTCCCGCCCCTACAGCAGAGTCCACAGATCCGGTAGATAAACTCTTCACCACTCCCATCGCCTCCGTGAACTTCTTTGATTTTCTCCGACTTCACCCCGAGCTGGCTCCGCGGCTCATGGAAGAATTCACCTGGGCCAATCACCGCCTCCAGACCGTCGGCATCTCCCTCACCTGTACCACTCCACCGCACGGCACTCAGAATACCCGACGAGTCGTGGCGGAGACTCTACCGGGACTGACCACGGAGGAGATGGATTGGGGCTGGGCACCACAGCCTCTAGAACCACCTCGCCGCGATGACCGCCACTACGAAGTTGCCTGTTGCGTGATTTGGATCTGCGGCCGCAAGTTCCTTGCTATCATCGACACAGGGGCAACCCACACCACCGTGGCGCTCCGTGTCCTGTGCCTCGTCAGATGGACAAACCGCATCCTTCCAACGTGCAGACTGTTCATCAATTTTGCGGGAGGAATGGATAATGGGGACGGAGAAGTCCGGGGCCTGCCCATGCAAGTGGGTTCTCTTCACGAACCAATGGATGTCCAAGTCACACAGGCACGGACTTATGACTTCCTCCTGGGCATGGACTATCTCCTTCCGCGGTAAGGCAACCTCCTGTTCTCACTGGGGGTCATACAACTCACCTCCGCCACCGGTACGAAGGAATATGCCCTCATCACTGTGGGAGATCGAGTGACGGTGCCGGTAACTGGTGACTCACCCTTTTCCCTCTTCGATGCGGTACAGGAAGATGCACGCCTGCGCTCCCACCGCGGCCAAGCCCCTGCAGAAGTCGCCCTTGACGCGGAACAGATCCCTGTTGAGGAATGGCGTGAACTCTCCGCGGACCACGCGGAACCAGGGGTGCGTGCCAGCCTCTTGGGGCTGTGGCAGCAAAGCGAGCAGGCGCTCGGCCAAGGCCTTCCCCTGGATGACGACGATGATTTCTAGCCCATCCGCTACCAACGGCCATCTCTGCCCCCACGATGGGATCATATTCTGCACCCTCGCCTCTCATCCCACCAAAAGCAGGACTTCCGGGAACTGCTGGACTCCTATGCTGACATCTTTGCTGGCGCGGCGACAGACTTAGGGGCCGTCAATGCCTTCTATGTCATTAACACTGGCGCGGCCGCTGCGGTCAAACAGAAAGTCCGCCGGATCCTCCCTGACCAAGAGTAAATCATCAACGAAGGCCTCGTGGAGTTGAAGGCGCAGGGCGTAATAGTCTCCATTGTCAGCCCTTGGCGAGCAAATCTGGTCATTTTCGGTAAACCGGACGGATCCAAACACTTCTGTGTGGACTTCTGCGACCTCAACCGCGTCACGGAAGAAGACGCATATCCCATGCCGCTGATTGTCGACATCCAGGAGCACCAACAAGGGTGCGGGTGGTTCGCAAAACTCGATGTCAAGGCAACCTTCTACGCCGTCCCCATGCACCCGGATTCCATCGTCAAGACGGCTTTCGTCACTCATGAGGGACTCTACGCCTTTACCCGTATGCCCTTTGGTCTCCACAATGCTAGTGCCACATTCCAGCGCGTCATGGACTCCACTCTTTGCGGCATTCCCAATGTGAGCTGCTACATTGATGACATCATGGTCGCGGCTCACAGTTTTGCGGACCTCTTCTCGTCCCCCTCTGCCGTCTTCTTGGCTCTCCGTGCTGCCAACCTCAAGCTCAAGGCCGCCAAGTGTTCTATCGGTGCTGCGGAGATGGAATTTTTGGGGTTCCTCATGAGTGCCGAGGGCATCAAAACCGACCCCGCAAAAACAGCGGCCGTGCAGGAATGGCACCAATGTACTACTGCGGGACAGGTCAAAATCTTTCTTGGCTTTGTCTCTTTCTACCGCAAGTTCGTCCGCGACCACGCCCACATTATGCGCCCACTGCAGCAGCTGACCCATCAAGACGTCCCATTTGAGTGGATGCCGGAGTGTCCCGCTGCCTGGGCGGAAATCAAGCATCGCCTGGTCACCGCGCCCATGCTCGAGTTTCCTGATTTCAACCTTCCCTTCTCCATCACTACTGACTGGTCCCGAGACGGCCTTGGCGCCCTACTATCGCAATCTTTCCAGGAACCAGTCCAGCGGGTCATTGCGTACGCCAGTCGCGCCCTCACCGAGGGTGAGCGGCACTACCCACCAGTAAAGGGCGAGTGTTTGGATGTGTTATGGGCGCTTCAGCAGATCCGCGACTACATCAAGAACGGCAAGTCTTTCACTATCTTGACCGATCACCAAGCGCTGCAATGGCTCCTCGCAACACAGAACCATGAGGGCATCTTGGCCAAATGGGCCCTCCTCCTGCAGGGCTATAACTTGAAGATCAAGTACCAGCCCGCGCTCGCCAATTGAAACGCGGATGCTCTCAGCCGCCTCCCTCACGAAGACTGGCCTCACTCCGAAGATCCGCGGAAAGACCTCCTGGACCCCCCCACAACTGCTCCTCTCCCAGCGGACAATGAACCTCAGTGGGAGGGCGTCGCTCGAGAATTCACGGATGAGGAATCTACGACAGTGTACCAACTCCTGTCCGAGATGGAACCAGCCGAGCCCCTTGGCACCGCGGAGACTCTTCCAGCTCTCTATCCCACTGGACACCAGCTTACCCGCCGCTTCAATCCCACCATCCGCGGCTGGACGCTCGAGGAAATCGTGCCTTATCTTCCCCCCAGTATTTCACTACCACAATCACGCCAGACTCCCTCTGCCGCGGCGGCTGCCACCGCCCCTCCAACGCAGTCTCGCACGCCCTCTGCCTCCCCTCTCCTTGATACTCGCCATCCCCTTTCCCTGGTTGACTTCCTCCTCCACTCGCCTGCGTCTGCGGGACGTCTCTAGAACCTCTTCTCCTTCGTGAACCCCCCTCTCTCTCTCCCGCCGGCATCCACCTCTCATGCAACTTCACCCATGATACAGTTGTCCGCATGGTGACCCATGGCATCGCTACAACACACTCCCGCGTCCGGGAGGATGCCTCCCGAATGCCATGCACGTGGGATCCTACACCGCTGATACCCGGTCCAACGGCACCCGCTCAAGTCCACGTGGCATGGTGCCACGTCTGGATCTCTGGCCGCAAATTCGTCGCCATCGTGGACACCGGCGCCACCCATACCACCATCGCGTTGCGGATGGCTTGTGCCTTACGACTGGACCACCTCATCACACCTACCCGGCTCCGCTTCTCCATATCCACCGGAGCCATCGATGCACCCATCGGCCAGATCGTGGCCCTTCCCATCCAGGTCGCCAATGTGCATGCACCGCACACTGTGCAGGTGTGCGATGTCTGCACATACGATATGCTCCTCGCAGTCGACTGGCTCGCGCCGCGCCAAGCAGATATATTGCTCGGCGCTGGCATCCTCAGTCTCATTTCCGTCTCTGACATTCGATCGTTTACTTCACTTCTTTCCTCAGCTTGCCCATGCTCTGATCAATTCTCCATGGTTCTCACGCCACCCACCTCTGGCACTCGGTTCACTCGCCGCGTCACACGAAGCTCGGGGGCACATCGCGGGACTGCCTCTGCCATGGCTCGCCCGTCCAGCGTGGAGTCCACGCATGCGAACAGGGGGGGTAGTGGCATTACAAGGTGACCTGTCTAGCGGCAGACCACAAACCGAGCCGTAGCCAGAACAAGACACTCCGCACCACCCATGACGGTAGCCTCACCTGGGGCATCTCAGACCCCTCCGGACCCTTCCGCGCCCCCGACAGCAGTAGCAGCAGTAACTTCACCTGGAGCACTTTTGACCTTGGGCCATCCTGCATCACCAAGGGTACCCCCGGCCGCCCGAGGCCCTTCCGCGCTACCTGAAACATCTCCGGCTCCTCGAGTCCCCTCTGCATTTCCTGGGACACCTGTGGCTCCACGGGGCCCCTCTGCACCCTCGACGACAGTAGCGGCAACCTCACCTAGAGTAGCCCCGACATCGGACCCTTCCGTACCCCCAGCAACAGCAGCACCAACGGTCTCACCTGGAGCAAAGCCGGTACCGGGCTCCTCCGCACCACCCACGACAGCAGCTCCAGCAGCATCACCAGGAGCACCTCCGATGCTGGCCCCCCCTGCATCTCCGACACTGACCACATCCGCGGGCGCACCACCGCCGCCTGGCCCCTCTGCGCCAACAGCGTACTCTTCATCCCCACAAGCCTCGCGAGACAAATCGACGCACGGCACACCACATCCCGCACTTAGTGCAGGAACAACAATGGAAGGTGCGCAGACCTACTTGGAAGAGAGCTCCGGAGATAGCGCAGATCAGCCCAGGGCAAACCAGCTACTGGAGGCAATCCGCGCGGACATGGGGGACTCCTTCTATAACAAGGCATGGCAAGTAGCCCTGAAAGGTGCGGCCAAGACTGCACTGGCACTGAACCAGCACGGACGACAAGATCAACTGCTGGAACAGCAGGTGCGGAACGACTCATCTCGGTGCTCCGTAACATCCTCTATCTCCGGCTGAGCAGTGGAATGACAGGATTGGCAGCACTTCTCGACAAAAAACAACCAGAGGGCGCGGTGAACACTGCTCGTGAATGGTGGCTCCTGGTCCACAACGACCAGAACGCGGACCCCACCCAACGCTACGTGCATCTGCTTCAGGAACGTGCCCGGGCACTTACTCTCTACCATGCCCACCAGATGCCTGCGGGAACGATGGAGGCGCCAGACTGGAGGTGGGGATACCTGATCGGGTTGGTCACTACCAGATGGGGAGTGCAGTACACAGCGACGGAACTTGCAAGCATCACGGATGCGGAGATGCGATACGAGAACTGGTATGCCGCCATCAGTGAGTGCTGGCAGCTCACCTTGGATGGAGCTCCGCGGAAGCGGATAGTAGCTGCGTTAGCCTAAGGACTGTGGAAGACACTGTCAAGAGTGGGCACCCAGCTCACAGAAGAAGAAACACACCATTGGGCCCGGGAAGCAGCTGAAGAGTGTCGGGAAGAGAAGAGCCGTATCCTCATGGAAATAGAGGAGGCTCAGGAATACCTCCGCAATTCTCCTGAACTCGTGCAGACAAGGGGTAAACTGTAGGCTATCCGGCAGCAGAGGAAGGAAGAAGAGAAGCATGAAGCAGAAGCAGCAGCAACACAGGTGGTCGCGGAGCTGGAGACAGAGTTGGAGGAGGCAAGAGCGGCAGTGGAGGCTACAGTGGCAGAGGCAAAGGAAATGGGGCGAGTCGTGGCGGAGGCAGCAACGCCAACGGCCAAACAAGTGACAGAACAAGTAGCGGAGCAACAGGGAAAGGTCCGAGCGGCAGGAGGAAGTCAGGGACAGGATGTGCGTGCGCAAGTGAAACCGGCTGGAACCAGATGGACAACATGGAAGGGCGCTTCCCGACCTGCCCTGTCAGAGGCTCTATGGGATAAACAGGCCAGGCTTTAGAAAGCGGCCAAGAAAGCCGCGGCATCAGCAACCGCCAGCAGACAGGCTCCCCCACACCAAGCAGCCTCGATCAGCGCCGCAGCCACCCCCCGGAAGAAACCACCAGCGGAAACAAAGGCCCCCTCCGCGGATACCACGCCGACATCCCACCGACCAGGACAAGAAAAGCGAACCGTCGAGGATAGCACCGCTCGTACACCCACTGCTAAACGCAGCAAGCAGCACCGCCTTGCCCAGAACACACCGCAGAACATCGACCCGGTGCAGCTTGTGCAAGCCCAGCGGGACGCAGCCCAAGCCATGGAGTTGCTCATGGCAGTATTCCGCAATGTTCCAATGCCCGCTGGCTCGGTTCCAGCTCACTTGCAATCCATGATGGGAGGCGTCGGTGCAGCAGCACACCAAGAAAAAGGGACGGGGGAAAGCACCGCGGTTCTTGAGACCAAAGAGAGGACCGCGGGGATGGTGATCTCTAAGCTAAGTGAATCACCAGAGCCCAACGAAGAACAGCCTATCGCAAGGGGGCCAGGCCTATTGCGACTCCAAGAGGTAGCGGCGGGACAAAAGCCAAGGGCGGAGACAGGCGAGGTCAGAAGAGCACGGGGTCGGCGGCATACGGCACCACCAGAGGTGGGGCTGCGCGGCCAGTGGAATGAAGGGGAACTGCGTGCGGTGGGAAGCCTACGGCTCTTCCCACTACCTGACTGCTGGGATAGAGAGCCACCCGCGTTGATGAAAAAAATCAATGGCGCCTGCAGGCAATGAAGGCGGAGCAGGATGCAAGGCGAGCCCAGGGGTTGCCAGCGCTATAGAAGGAGAAGAAGAGGAAGGCAGGGGAGGCCGCCGCGGAGAAGACAGGAAAAAAAGGACCCGTTGAAACACAGGATTGGCGGATCTGGCAGACCGCTCACATCTTGCTCCGCGCCACAACCAAAGAGCAACAGAAAGCGGAGGCGGACAAGGTGTACAAGACCCTGGGCGCCCAGATGGGGGTGGAATACGACCGGCGGAAGAAGGATGACCTCGCCCGCCTCTGTGAGCAGTATGCATGGGAAGGCGGTCGCCTGTGGCGGACCACGCCACACATCCTGTGGGTGCCTCCGCCCACCATGCAAAGAGCGGTGATCGAGGCCTACCACTGTCACCACCATTCCGGTGTGCAGGCACTCAAGGAGCGGTTATCCCCCATCCCGTATGTGCCAGACCTTTTGGCAATCATAAAGGAGGTGGTGCAACACTGCGTGCCATGTGAGCGACACCCAAAAGTCAAGCCGCGGAACATGCCTCTCTACTTGCCCTCTCCTATTGGCGAACCCTTGGATCGTATCATCATTGACTTCCATGGGCCTCGCCCTCGCCGCGCTCAAGGGGAGCGGTACTGGATTGCAGCAGTGGATCACTTTACCAAGTACGTGTGGGTCATGGCCGTCCCGGATAAGTCCTCAAAGCGGGCAGCCCGTTTCATCCGGGAGGAGATATTCTACCGCTTTGGCGGTTGCCGTGTGGTACACAGCGACAACAGTTCAGAGTTCGCAAGGGCATTCCGCGAGGAACTCGCGGAATGGGGCGTGCAGCACGTGTACTCCGGGCGGTACCGCCCCCAATCTCAGGGACAAGTCGAGCGGCTGCACGAAGTCCTGGAGCAGGCAGTGGCCACCGCGGAAGAAAGAGACTAGGGGGAAACCCTCAAGAAGACTGCCCACTTCCTCAACATCACCCCCAGCTGTGCCACATCGTTCTCGCCCCACGCCCTTCTCTTCGGACAGCCTACGCGCGCGGCACTAGGAATGCCGCAACCACCACTGTGGATGCCACTAGACCCGGAGCAACAACAGGATGGCCGATCGGAGGAGGAACGGGAAAATGGTGAAAGATAAGGAGGTACAGGAGTGGTACCGAGCACGATGCCAGAAAACATCTGCACTAAGAGCAGAGGCACGACTCCGTGCCTCTGCCTCGGCCTGGCGCGGATGCGACGCTACCAACCGACGCCTCAACCATGGGCCAATCAGGGAAGGGAACCTGGTCTACCTCCGCCCATTCCCATGCGCGGGACGTGAAGCAAAGAAGGCACGCGAGGTGTACCGCATGGCTGCCGTGGATGCGGGACACGTTTGGCTGGAAGGGCCGGATGGGTTCAGTGAGCGGAGCTACCCGGCCACGGAGTTCGTCCTGCTGCTCCCGGCGTGGCAGACACACATACCAGGAACGGGTGGGGAGCTTCCCCCGCTCGAGCAACGCATGGGCTCAAGGGGATGGCGTGCAGAGGAGGTGTTGGAGCGGTGTGAGGCTCAGGTGTCGGAGCAAGAGGAGGCATGGAGCCAGGAACCTCAGGAAGATGAACCAACGGACAGCTCCGATGTCCAGGAGGTATCCGCTGGGGAGGTACAGGTGGGGCAGAGGCGAAAAAGGGAGGAGCAAGGAGGCCGGCAGCAGCAGGAATATCCGGAACGACCGGAGCAGTCGGGGTCACAACGAACGGGTAGCGGAGAAGAAACCCCTGGAACACCCGCTGCTACTTTGTGGAGAAGTGCACCCATGAGCGCCCGCGACCTGGTCAACTACACAGGCCCCTGCACAGTGTGCGGGGAAAACTTGCCGGAGGCATCACTCTTGAAGGTCGTCTGCCACGTCTGTGGCCAGCCACCGCACCAGGGGCTGTCCAAGAGCTGCATTGGACTAAACCGCACGTGTCTGAACTGCCTCAAGGAGGATTAGGAGAAGGAAGCAGAGCAGAAGAAGAAAGGAGGTGACGGGGCCGGCCCAGGCTCAGGAGGAGGAGAGGAATGCGGAAGATGGGGTCCGGAGGAAGAGGAGGAGGAGGAGAAAGAGGAAGAGCAGGCTGGGACAAGGCAATGACCCCGCACGGTCTCAGGCACCACCATGTGGCGATGGCAGGAGGAAGGACGAGTGGCGGCAGTGGAGCAGGCTCGGAAGAAGAAGGAGAGCAAGACGTGCGCCCAATGTGGGCACCAATGGGGCAGGACGGTACAGGACTATGAAGGATGTCACCGAAAGATATGTGACAAGTGCCTGGAACAGCCGCGGAATGAAAAAGGGGTACACAGTGGACCAAAGAGGTACAGGCGGTGTCGCCGAGAAGCCGAACGTCAGCAGGGAACACAGAAGCCACCGCGGGTAACCGCGGAGGGGGAAGAACTGGACTCCGAAGACGAGGAAGAGCAGGACTCACCCAGGGCAGTCGTGGATAGTTGCCCCACCTGTGTCAAGGCGGTTGGCAAGGGTGAGCAATGCATCCAATGCAACAGGTTGGCCCACCAAGGTTGCCTGGTTACGAGCAGCTCAGCTTGGGCGGGACAGTGCCACAAGTGCGAGGGGATGGCCGCTGTAGATTAGGGGCCGCGTTGTCCTGCAATGAAGATACCTTGGCCCCAGTCTGTGGAACATGCTCGGAGGACTTGATAGAATTCGGCAAGCCCTGCTGAATGTGCAAGACAATGTGCCACCTGCAGTGTGGGGTATGCGGGAAGGAGGGCATTTGGACCTGCAGCAGTTTTCGCGGCAAGACACAGAAGATCAAGTGGAAGTTCTCCAACAAACGCTCTTGCACCACAGACAACTGCGGTGGACGGCTCAAAGGGACAGTCTATCGGTGCGAGCACTGCGGAGGCATCGTACATGAGCACTGCACCGCGGAGGTGGGATGGAGCAACGAGGGCAAGAAAGTCTACCGATGCTCGAGCTGCATGAAATACGAGTGCACACCACACTGCTCCTCATGCAAGCAGCTAGTCACCATGCCCATGATGGAAGCACGGTGCGAAGGATGTAGACTCTTCGTCCATGATGGGTGCGTGAAGAAGCTTCAGAGGAAGGGAGGGACCTTGGAGAAATATTGCAGACCGTGCCAGGAGCAGAACCATCCCAAGCCCCGCAAACATTTCAAGCGGATAACTCGTTGAAAGACTCTGGGGCAGAGTCTTGCGAAAAGGGGGAGTTGGGGGCATCAGTGTCAAGCACAATTCAGCCGCAGCTTCGCGGGGAAATCCATCCGCGGAGAAAGCCTGGGCAGGCTAAGATCCGCACACAGAACGCTGGCTCCCGCGGACGCGGTTGAGCGAGGGGAAGCGCTGGGTCCAGGGGCGATGAGGACCAAGATGTCTACAGGAGAGCCGCCGCAAGTTAGCACAATCACCTGCGGCGGTTCCCCCAACTCAAGCGCTTGTGGCGGAGGAGGAAAGAGGCGGGAAGCAGTGGCGGGAAATCCGCGGTACAAGGAGAACAGGGACAAGACGCAACAAGATCCGCAATCACTAACAGGGCACAGATAGGTCAGCGGAAAGGCCGAGCAATCAAGGGAGAGAACATCCAATCAGCATGAGTGATCATGCATCAATCATGGAGGAACCCCTGGAGACGCACCGTGGAAGACGAAGATTCAAGGAAGAACACAAAGAACCGCGGGCACGAGCCGTGGATGAAGAAAATGATCAGTAGAGGATGTACTATGTGTGTGTGTGTGGGTGGGTGGCTGAGGACGAGACCCACGGTACGTAGCCGCACCGCGTGGAGTCCCAGTAGGCGGAAAGAGGATACTGTGAGAGGGATGAGACCGACGGCATGTAGACATGCCGTGCGGAGTCCCAAGTAGAAAAGGTCCTCAGTAGCAGTAGCACAAGTGCAACTCAGTCTTGCATGCTTTTCTGAGCAATGCTCCGCCTCCATGTACTCTGCCAAATTCATCTAAGACATTCAACCGCTCTCCTTGCCCACCATCCCACTGCCTCCGTGGACTCTGTAACTCTTGGACTCCTATACGCGGACCGCGGAATTGCATGTGCGAAGAACCGAAAGTCCGAGTGAAGTGAACTGCCGGCGGTGCCTTCGCTTGCACACGTCCGCAGAACAAGGGTTCCGCGGAGAGGAGCTGGAAGCCACGCGATGGCGGCTCCCGTGTGACAAGGAATAGACCGCGGAGTGTCATTCATCGGTGAGGTTCGTGCACAAAGTTTCAGGCCTTCAGTCCTCAAAACTGCTAGCAGCTAGGGGTTGGGGTCACGTGATTCCGCTACATATCTAAGTAAAGCTGCGATAGTAGTGAAAAGTGCATGATCCGCGGACTACGCGGAATAGCGTCGACGCGGAGACAATTGGAAGTGCAGTAAAAATGGGGGCATCAAGCCCCTTGTGCTTTCTATTTCATACTTGGTGTTCCCAAACCATTGTTTCCCCCTCCGACCATTTGTGACTCGTATTATGAGTTGTCAGCGTTGACCACACACAGCGGATTTCTTTGGTCAAAGGCAGTACATATGCCTACTTTCGTCGGTCATTGTGCATGGTAGCCACACCGTGCTACTACTGACTGAAGGTCGTTGTACTTGGTAGTTGAGAACCGATATTCCCATAGCATTGTTTCCTCTCCTGACCGTTTGTGACTCGTGTTATGGTTGGTCAACGTTGACCACCCATATTGAAATTCTCTGGTCATGATCAGTGACATATGCCTAGTTTGGTTGTTTGGTGTGCGTATTAGCCACATCGTGCACTACGTATTGAAGTTCTTTGTCCTTTCTAGTCAATACATAGGCTTCTTAAACCATTGTCTCTCCCTCTGACCATTTGTGACTCGTGTTATGAGTTGTCAATGTTGACCATACATAGTGGACTTTTTCGGTCTTAGTCAGTGACGTATGCATCCTTTGGTTGGTCACTGTGCACGCTAGCCATACCGTGCCACTGCTTGTTGAAGGTCTTTGTATTTGCTAGTTGATAACTAGTGTTCCCAACCCATTGTTTTCCCCTCTGACCATTTGTGACTCGTGTTATGTGTTTTCAACGTTGACCACACACGGTGAAATTCTTTTGGTCATGGTTAGTGACATAGGCCTACTTTGGCTTGTCACTCTACATGGTTACCACGCCGTGTCACTACGTATTGAAGGTCTCTGTTCTTTCTAGTTGATAGCTAGTGTTCCCAAACCATTGTTACCCCCCTCTGACTATCAGTTACTCGTGTTGTGAGTTGTCAACGTTGACCACATGAAGTGAAATTTGTTGGTCATGGTCAGTGACATATGCATACTTTGGTTGGTCACTGTGCATTGTAGCCACACTGTGCCACTACATATTGAAGGTATT
>SZWC01021835.1:23138-43138 GCA_023375785.1 Penium margaritaceum | reverse complement strand
GATATAGCTATAGATATAGATATAGATATAGATATAGATATCGATATAGATATAGATATAGATATAGATATAGATCTAGATATAGATATAGATATAGATATAGATATAGCTATAGATATAGATATAGATATAGATATAGATATCGATATAGATATAGATATAGATATAGATATAGATCTAGATATAGATATAGATATAGATATAGATATAGCTATAGATATAGATATAGATATAGATATAGATATCGATATAGATATAGATATAGATATAGATATAGATCTAGATATAGATATAGATATAGATATAGATATAGCTATAGATATAGATATAGATATAGATATAGATATCGATATAGATATAGATATAGATATAGATATAGATCTAGATATAGATATAGATATAGATATAGATATAGCTATAGATATAGATATAGATATAGATATAGATATCGATATAGATATAGATATAGATATAGATATAGATCTAGATATAGATATAGATATAGATATAGATATAGCTATAGATATAGATATAGATATAGATATAGATATCGATATAGATATAGATATAGATATAGATATAGATCTAGATATAGATATAGATATAGATATAGATATAGCTATAGATATAGATATAGATATAGATATAGATATCGATATAGATATAGATATAGATATAGATATAGATCTAGATATAGATATAGATATAGATATAGATATAGCTATAGATATAGATATAGATATAGATATAGATATCGATATAGATATAGATATAGATATAGATATAGATCTAGATATAGATATAGATATAGATATAGATATAGCTATAGATATAGATATAGATATAGATATAGATATCGATATAGATATAGATATAGATATAGATATAGATAAAGATATAGATATAGATATAGATATAGATATAGATATAGATATAGATATAGATATAGATATAGATATAGATATAGATATAGATATAGATATAGATATAGATATAGATAGGGATTTAGATATAGATAGAGATATAGATAGAGATGTAGATATAGATTAATACATAGGCTAATACATAGATAAATGTACAGGTACAGATATATATAGATACAGATATAGATGCAGATGCATATTTAGATGTACATGCAGATGTAGATGTAGTTGTAGATTTAGATATAGATGTAGACGTAGATGTAGTTGTAGATGTAGATGTTGATGTAGATTTTGATGTTGATGTAGATGTGGATGTAGATATAGATGTAGATGTAGATACAGATGTATATGTAGATGTAGATTAAGATGCTAATGGAGATGCAATTGTAGATGTAGATGCAGATGCAGATGTAGGTGTAGATGTAGATAGAGATGTAGATGTAGATGAAGATGTAGATGTAGATGTAGATATACATACGATATAGATGTAGATGTAGATGTAGATGTAGATGGAGATGCAGATGCAAATGTAGTTGTAGATTTAGATTTAGATGTAGATGTAGATGTAGATATATATGTAGATGTTGATGTAGAGGTAGATGTTCATGTAGATGTGGATGTAGATGTAGATGTAGATGTAGATGTAGATGTAGATGTAGATGTAGATGTAGACGTGGTTTTAGATGTAGATGTAGATGAAGATGTAGATGTAGATGTATATGTAGATATAGATGTAGATGTAGATGTAGATGTAGATGTAGATGTAGATGTAGATGTAGATGTAGATGTAGATGAAGATGTAGATGTAGATGTAGACGTATAGGTATCGGTGTAGATGTGGTTATAGGTATCCGTATATGTATAGGATAAAGTATAACTATAGGTATAGGTATATGTATAGATGTAGGTACAGATGTAGGAATAGATAAAGGTAGAGGTATAGGTGTGGATGTTAGAATAGATGAAAATTTTCATGCAACCATGTACACATGGATGGCTATTGATTTAAGAAATATGTGAATGCAAATAATTATTGAAAAAAACTTATGTATACCTTTTTTACCATGTAACCCTGTGCACCTTTAGTGCAACATTGGAACCTTGTTTGAGTCTATTGAAGCGACCACTCGCAACACGGCATCACACATGTTGCTTGACTCGAGAGTCCAGGTTCCAACAAAGGTCTCGTTTTGTTTCTTGCAAATGTATGCATGCGCTCCACATGTCTCATGATTTTCATCAAAGTGCAGTTCCTTCTGCTAAATACACATTATCATATTGTCCCAATTCCTTCAATCATCTTCTACTCCACACCTTATCCCTGTGAACCATCCACGTTTTGCTTGGCGTAACACTTGCTGGTGACTTGCACAGTAGTGCTGGAGGGGCAGCCGACACGATTACAACACGGCAACAACCTTGCACAAGTCTTCAACACATTTCCACAATCCAAAAGATTGCAGTCTTCACCACAATGATGGTTAACGGAGTGAGTGTACTCGATGATGAGCAAATGTAACCAGCAAAGACTCCGGTCTTGGAGGACCAGCAACACGTGGAAAATGATGTTATCCAGGAAAACAAGGTAGCAGCTTCAACCTTCACAAAGAATTGCTCAACACCGACGACACTGCCACCCATGCAGTGACGGAGCCCTTAGGCTCAGCAAGTCCTTTGCCCACGTCGTTGCCTAGGAGGCGCCTCCCATAAGGCTTGCATAGCAACAATCTGTACCAGAATTTGTTGGGACCTGAAAGCCTTGATGCGCATCTGCTCCAATAACTCACCATGGCAATGAAGGTTCCTTTAAGTGATTGCACAAAGGGAGCAGTGTGTAAAGAGGATTCTTTTTCTTTTTTCTTCCTTTTCTTTTCCTTTTTTTTTGGGTGTGGATTCTTCTAGCCAAAAATTTCACCCTGATAACTGGCACGGTCATGTCTGGCAGCTTTGTGGAAGTTAAACAATTTTTTTTGAAAAAAATGATTCTTGGGGTTCCATACCAACCTCAGCAAGGACAGGAAATGCTAAGAAGTTGAATGAGTTGTCACAAGATACCTCTCCATAAATAAATGCATTCTAGAAGCCAGTACTTGTTCAGTACGTGAACGATTTCTGTAAGATATATGAACCATATTCCACGAATGGATAAAAACGGATACATAATGGACACTTTTCCAAAGGTGAAGAGAGCACAAAATGAAGTGGGAGTCACAATGGATACAATGACGGCAGGATCACAAATTCATGCATAAAAATACAGCATAGCTTCGAAAGGATAGGTACGCTCAAACACAGGTCCCACTGCAAAGCGGTGGGACCCGTGTGACAAGCAAAAATCAAACGACAACCTAAATTATGACTCGTTACAGCTGAAAAACTGAGAAATTTTCCCTTTTAAATCTATGTACTCTACAAATTTCTACGATGGTGTTGGAGACAAATGCCGGATGAATTTGGCCTAGTCAAGTACACATCCCATGGTGTGACCTTTTTGCTCCAACTTCTATAGCCCTACTTCATGAGGCGTGCTCAGAGACCAGTTTGAGGAACCACAATCACGCAAATTTGCTTCTATACCCTCACTTTTGATTGAGTTGCAAAGTGGCCATGGAAGCAGAGTGTCACACAAAAATGGGTCCCAATGGCAACGTTTGTCAACCTGCTGCAACCACGGACTTCTCTGCCTCAAAAGCAGCGATTTTTTCTTCGACAACAGCCCCTGGGTCGTAGGAAAGGTGAGCTAAACAATGTTTCACATTTCTTCAATTTCTGGAGGACGTCACATTCAATGGAGAGCACGGAAACGGGACAGGGAAGAAACCGTGGTTCATCGGCTTAAGAAAATCATATCCTCCACAAGAAAACTCCATTTTAGGTGCCAGTTTTTTGTTGGAAAAATGTGACATTCTTCTTTTCGTTCTAGGATGTTTTAGGGCGTTTCGTGCCATCTTGCCGTGGCAAGTTAAGATGACTTACATAATTTTCATGCTTCTAGTGATTTCCTCTTTATGACCTCTTGAAACTCTGTCAAATTCAGTTAGTTAAGCTCCTCTTTGGTCAAGAAACCGGTGTACTTGTCCATACTACGTGTCCTCAAAAAGTGAGTCAGTGAAAATTCCTCCGCCTAGAAGGGGCACGTACAAACTAGGTGTGCGGGCTTTGGAGTGAGTGAGCGAAGCTCCTCCTTACAAAAAGGCACATTAGAGGAAAGGAGTAAACTTCTAAGTAAGTGAGAGAAGCTCCTCCTCAGATTTCACACGTAGCTCTACCTACAAGACAGAGAAATCAGACATTTTCAATAAGGAGAGTGTTTGAAGTAGGTACCGTTGCTAGTCATGAGAGTGTATTTTACCCACACACAAAAAAGAGAGTAAAAGGATAAGTTGTATATTTTTCTTCTTGTATGAACTGGTTGGAAGGCATCATGTGCCTTTTTGTGAAAAACCGGAAGTCAGGGAGGGATTGTCATCTCCAACTCTGTGCATCCAGGTTGAAGCTACAGGGAAAGAGTGCGAGGCAATAAACACTGCACGTAGAGTTGTCCAAAATTGGACAAAATGTCTCTGACCCGCGTCTCAATGAGAGAAAGAACCTTCACTGGATGGATCTTTCTGGCACTCCGAGCATCTAGCGCGCTTTCCTGAAATTGATTCGTCTTCATAAGGCCAAGAAAAACTTAAGAGGGCTGAAATACATCCTGTGCTCTGAGGATGAAAACATTTTCATAACATCATTGGTAAAATGGCACACGGACATAAGAAGATGGTTGACTCCCCAAGGACAAACGTCAGCCATGCTCAGACAGTACACCAAAATCTTTCACAGGAGAACATCTAACTCCAAGAGTTCTTGTAGTTGCCTTACACCATACTGAAGAAGACGTCACCGCCCGCAAGATGCTTAAGGCAGAGCAGCACAGAGTGGCACAGATTTATGATGCAGCAGCTGTGGATGTAGTAGGAGAGATGGCTGAACGCATTTTTTACTGCCAGAATTATGTTAGGGCTAAAATTTGTCATGCAAGCTCAGCAGCCATCCAGCGTAACATAATTCAGCCTGCCACAAGTGGTGGGCCGCCAAGTCGGTCCATTTTCTATTTGGCTGACAGATACAATGGCAAGTCAAGCGTACACACGTGGCTGAAAGGAAACAAACTCTAGATGCAGCTGAGGGAGATTTCTTAAAAAAATGGGGATCAAAAGGAATGGTGGCGGTGAATTCTGAATATTTAGAGAAAATTTTAAGTATATGGTCTGTAAAGATGCAGGAGGGGAACCCCATATGGGAAGACTTTGAGGAACTCATGGGAGAGGTTTACTCTTACCCTATGGACATGCAACCAGCAAATGTTGAGGTGGAAGTGTTCAAGGGGATCTTGATCCTAGATTGATTTGTGGACCACTTTCATGTCATGGCCCACAGTGTCCAGCCACCACACATGGTGGAGGAGGAAAATTTTACACTGTTGTTTATTGGGTTGGCTTGCCAACAGCTGAATTGTCACTGCATTGCTGACAAGGACCGCAAGCGCTGCACGAGCGTATGAGGAGTGAGCATGTACATTCATGAGACAAACAATGAGAACTCAGCCTTGTGGGACGTGGCAAGTACAATGCATACAACAAAGACTGAGGCATCAAGATTCTTGGAGAGCAGCGGAAGCAAACTTCCTTTCATTGGAAAAGTCAGACAACCAAAGAAGGCCTGGTTCCAAGAGCAGAAGCCTCAATAGGGAATGCAACAAATCAGGGCACAGTGCACGCACTTGCCTTTATTGCCAGTAACACGGTCCTCTACCGGGGCTTGCCGCACGTCCTGGTCAGGACGTTGGAGGTGGAGCACCAGCCGGTGGTGTCGTCAGTTAAAAGCCCGAGTTTGAGTGAGCAACAATGCTTTTGGGTGTGCACCCCGAGGGAAGTAGCAGCCAGCCTTTGGAGGTGCTTGAGAGATGTGGGTGCATGGACGGCAGTGTAGTCATGGATGCCCACGACTACAGTATCTAGACAAGGTTGATGGTTATGAACATTTTGGTATAGAGCCAAGTGGGTTTCAGTAGGATCTTTTCCAACCCGAGTAATAGACAGTGGACGACTATTTCGGGGACTTGACGGCAAGGAAAATGAGAGGAAGTTTTTTTTTTTGTGAAAATTTATGTAAAAGGATCCAATTCATTTGCATTGTGATGTTTTCCATCCCTCATCAAACTTCCACTCAATCCGAATTTCATTACTCCAGCCGTTTTTGTCCACAAACATCAAACAGAAAGGATGATCTTGACAATTTTTCATGTATTGTAGTTATCACAAAGGAAAACATGGTAGACATGATCAAAGAGACACAACAAGCTCATGAGACACAGTCATTTATTGTAGTCACAATTGTTGCACCCATACATAAAGGGAGTGACATGTCAAAGTTAAAAGACTGGACATCTTTCGCAACCTCAGCATGTGGTCATCACATGTGGGAGAAAATGGTGATACAATGGAGGTACGTCAAAGGTCCTATGCCTACCAAACTTACCACTTGCATGCAAATCCATTGGTGAGATTTTTTGTGCAGAAGGTTAGAGTAAACATGACCACGCAGTTCTGAGGAAACATCAACGGGACACTAGCCTGAATCTTCAACAATGCTCGGATTATACAATCATTTGCAAAAGCTACATTCTTGATTATTGTTGTTCTTCACTATACCCTTCAACAAGGAGAGTTTCTGGTGGCCAGTGTTTGGGAAGCACCAATCATTTCAGATAAAAAGGTGTGACTCTCTCCTGGAGGATTGAGCACAATGATTCTTCTATTAATTCTTGACCTGATGGACCCGTTCGACATCATTTTAAGAGACCCGTGGTTGGTGCGCCACAAGGCAAAAATGCATTTTAGTCAAAACACTGAAATTGATGGAAGGACTGTAAAAGATAATAATCTTGCCAATACCTCCACTTCATAAACCTGAAAGTAATACACCGACTGTGTTGAGCAAGGTACAGGTAAAGCAGGGATAGCAATAGAGATGTCATTTCTTCTTTGCCACACTGAGTAAAATGGAAGAACCTGGATATGACATCCCACATGGCATGAAAACAATCATCCAAATTGTTCAAGATGTGTTTGAATAACCCCCCAATGAAACACCGCCGGTGGCAAAAGTGGGTCACACAATAACAATGGAGCCCAATGCAATACTACCTTTCCAAGACATGTATCGGCTCAGTTCCACCGGGAAAAACATGCCTAAGTACAAATCCAAGAGTACCTGCACAAGGGATGGATTGAGTTGTCTCGTCTCCCTTGGATGTACCAATCCTTTTTGTGAGCAAGAAGGATGGATACTAGAAGAAATGTATTGACTATCACACACTGAACAAGCCCACAGTGAAAATTCATCCATTGCCACAAATCAAGGATCTCTTTCATTAGCTACAAGGAGTAAAAATCTTCTCATCACTCGACCTCTCTCAAGGGTATCACTAGATCCAAATTACTATAGAAGACTTCCCTTGACCCACAATTGAGAAACTACCCTACTGCTTCTTTGTTTTGATATTAAATAACTATTTGGGGAAGACAATTTCTTTTATTTGGCTGCAAACTGAACATTGTTATGAGTAAAACGAATACAAGTTCTTAATTCCCCCATCGTCGTTCGACCCTGGCAGTTGCACGAAATCGAAAGTGCGATCGCGTCGACCTCATCCGGTCACGCGATTGCTCAATTTCTGGTGTTTGATGGCCACCGACACCAGAAATAGTTCCTCCCCAGAGGTTTAAACGGGTCTATTGAGGGCCAAAAAGAACAAAATCAAAGTAATGCACCTAACAAAATTCGCCAAAAACGAATACCACAAAAAAATGAAAAAAAGAGGGCGAATCAAAACAACCACCTGAATTTTTTTTCAAAAGTCAAAATCAAGAAGCAGTACGGTATCAGTTTCTTCTGCTATCCTTGGGTTTGAAAAATACACCAGCAATATCTCAAGCTGTGAGTAAGAGCATGCTTCATTCTCAGCTGGAGACATCTGCGTTGTTTTTTCTGGGATGTTGATTTTCATATTCTCAAAAATAGAAGAGGAGCACGAGAGGCATCTACATGAGATGTTAGAGATCCTATGTGAACGGACGTTCTTTGCAAACTTGAGCAAGTGTAAATTCACCCAGAAGGATTTTGAGTACTTTGGACCTATTTTGAGTGGTAAATACATTTGTGTGATATACCTTGAAACATACAAGCGGTGAAAGAATGGTCCCATTTGTTGAATGTGGTTCAGTTCTGATCCTCTAAAAATATTTTAGACACTTTATGATGGGCTACTCAACCTTGGTCAGACCGCTCACAAGTCTCATTCAAACGACACTTGCATAGCATTTTATAGAACAATGCAAGGCAGATTTCATCCAAGTCAAATTGATGTTGGATTAAGCACTTAAACTTGTTCTCACTAGTCCCAAAAAAATTGCGGGAACTAAGAGATGATGCAATAATTATTAGTGTTGGAGTCATCCTCATGCAAGATGGTCATCCAGCAGCACATGAGAGTTGAAAACTATCTGCTGCATACCATATTGTTCCAATCATTTGTTTTCTATGAACTGTGTAGAAATTGGTAACGGGTTCAATAATCATTATTTTTTCTTGAAAGAAAGAAAATAGTTCATTTGGGACCCATTTTTACAGAATTTTTTCTGATTTCATCTGGGGTTTGCATCTGGAGTTTTGAAAAAGTTTCACGCACTTCTGAGGTGATCATTTTATTTGTGACACGAGGACGCATTGCACGATGGTAGGAAAATACAAAGTTGGACACTCAAAAAGAACATGACATCAAATCAGCGAAGTAAAGTAGAAAATTCTACCAAAACAGCAGCGTATCTAACCTACCACATCCTCTGCCTCGAACCCATCCACATGAGGCTCAGTGAAGAAGCTAACGTAGTCAGTGGCTGCTGTTTTCTGGAAGTCCCATCCTGCCTCATGCCATGCGTTGCGCACCATGTCATCCGTCAATCTGTTGTGACCCAATGCAGCGAGCATCCATCCCACCGCAGCACCTTTGATAAATCACATTCCTAGGTTAACGTCCCCACCCTCCTGTATGCGCTCTCCAGCCCATGAGGCATACCCCTGGCTGATGCATGCGTTGAGCGGCTTGTGTAGGCCGACGTTAGCAGGCTGAAGCTTTCTGGTACAACCAGAAAGGATGTAAATAATCTGCACCCATGGTTACTGCTCACTGACCCATTTCTTGAACGTATCACTTACTTGAGGGCGCCAGGCATCTAGGAACAGCAGTAGCTTTGCCTCGTCATACGCATGCCCAAACTCCATGCACATGGGCACAAAGTAGGGCTCTAGTACCATTGTGAACAATTCTTTAGTGGTCTCTAGTGACGTCCAATGATTTGGCATGTGGGTAAAATGCCACTGGCTGATGCACTGCGCAGTGGCTGAGTTGTTACCCTACAGATGGAATGAAGCCCGTTTTGCCGATCCAGGTGACCTGGCTCAGCAACATTTCCTCCTCGGCGCTATTTGAAAGGAGCACGGTCACCTTGCATTTGTCCTCCTGCCCCAACACCTTCACCTCCGTGCTGCCCTTGGGTGCATACGTTAAGCATGTTGCAGGAAAAAGGTGAATGCCAGTGTGGTCGGAGTTCACCACCACGTACGGCTTGAGCTTGTGAAGGTGGACGTAGAATGCGGCACGTCGGAACATGAAGTTCCGAAGCACAACTCCCAACTTTTAGGAAGCTTTTGCAGTATTGATGTGCCGCAATTGCAGCTCCAATTCAGCTCTGATGCAACGAACAGCCGGCACCATGAGCACAAAACATTGCACTTCCATCGCATGTAGATTGGATGTCGACGTCGCACTGCTTGCAGATGTTCACGATCTGCTCGTGGATGAGGGTACTTAAGAGGGGGGTCTTGCGCTCCTACATCAACTCGAGTGCGCCGATAACCTCATGCTTCAGTTTGGGATGGTCGGCAAAGTAGGATCGCCGACCTTGACCACCTTGGGCATCCTGCGTTGTCTTTGCGGCCTCCTCTATCAGCTGCAAGGGTCCACAGCAGAGGGTTGGTGCACCGTATGCATGGATTCATTTGCTGTATGGTTCATACCACCCCTTGACTGTTCTGTAACTCAGCTTGGCATAGATAGATGGACCTGAGAGGGTGCAGTTGTGGCCGTGCTGCCACGCTATTGCATTGTGATGCTGCAATGTTGGATGATACCTGCATGGGTGATCGATACATGCCCGAGGACGTACCAATCCATGTAAGGGCCTTGCTTTGATGATGTGCCCGATGATGATGATGATGAAACTACAAGAGCAGGTTCAGGGGGGAGGTCAAGGGGCCCATCGAGAGCATCGACCTTGATCACAGTGGCATCTACAATTGTGTCATCAGCCATTAGTGCGTCCACTGCTTCCAGGTCAGCAACTTCCCTCGCTGCCAACTCCTTGGCAGCGAGCATGCCTGTGACGATAGCCTCCAGCACGTCCTCATCTGCTGGGACAATGGCATCTGCAAGGCAGAGGTCATCTTCTATCTGGCAACCATGGTTTTTCCTCTCTAGAATCGTCAAAGAGGACGACCTTCCTACGCTTTGGTAGAACTTTGTTAGAGGGTGTGGCAGACAATGATGGCTAAGGGCAAGGCACAGTCAAGGGAGTCGGTGGCACCGATGGAGGTAGGACGACCTTCGTCTTCTGTGGTCGTCCGTGACCCCGTCGAGAAGGGACGCATGCATTTGGGGCACTGAGAGAACGTTGGACATTGTCGCGGTTCTCCTTGGCAGAAGCATTGCTGAAGAAGGGGTCAATGACACCATGGTGTTTGAATTGAGCGTGTCAGTTTGTGAGGACGATAGAAGCCTAAGGGTTTGACCAGCATGCACGGTGACACAGAGAGTGCGTTGCAAGCAATACAAACCCGCGTATAACGACCAATGGCTACCACTGTACAAAATTATCGTTACAACAGTCCAGGCCTTGGCAAGCAAGAAACACGTAGAGACTAACAACTACAGAAAACCCCAGCAATGGCGAGGTATTGAATCGGTCTCTCCCGACCAGAAAGCAACCTTGAAGGCAGGATGCTAGAGAAATAAATTCAGATTACAACCTAGGGTAATTTCGTAATAATTTGGAAACAAAAAATCACTACAAAATCATCTACAAACCTATGTTACACCCCTAAAGCTATTTTGGACCACACTATGACAGAACACTATGGTAATTATGCTACACCATAGGATACCAAGAACTTCTTGCAAAAGTGTACTTCATGCCCACAACATCAAAGGTGGCCGATAAGGAAACAACACGCCTCTTCTGTGATGGCATTGTGATGAACCATGACATCCTCCTTTGGATCATCTCTGATCGTGTTCTTTGATTTGTACTTTGCTTTTAGCAAGAACTTAATGAGTACTACAGAGTATGAGTGAAGATGTTTGGCATCCCATCCACAAATATATGGGTAGATGGAACACATGAACGGCACATTATGACAGATGATGTGGTTGCATGTTAGCCCTCTGATGGAGGATTGGGACGATTTCCTCATACCAACAGAATTTAGTGTGAACAATGTCATGAGTAATTAGAATTCGTATATCCCATGATTTCTCAATCATGGTTGGCATCCTGTGGAACGTTCTTCAATGGTGTATCGCGAGAGTGGTGGTGATCAGGTTCCCTCCACCCAGGCCTTGTCAAGAAAGTGGACCCGTTGTGGAGCGATGCAAAGGTTCAGCTCTACGCGACGAAGTAGGGGGGATCTTGTGCAGGCCGACGTATAAGGCAGCCCGCTGATGCATAGCTTGCGCGAGCTACTGCTAGTTGTCTGGTAGCTTTGCGAACATGTCGTGCCACATCGCCATGCCCACTTCAGCTCGTCGGCGATGAACTTACTTCACCAGTTGCGGCTAAACAGCTCCGCGCATGGCCTGCCGCGAAGCTCGTCGACATTGCGCTGCTTCAGGATCGCATGGACCTTCTCCTTGATTGTAGCCCTACACAGAGGCACGCCCCTATCCCTCATAGCCTCGAGTGATCGCAACACCTCGGCTTTGAGGGCTTGGTAATCCAAGAAAAATCCCTTTCTCCCTCGACATCCGTGGACACACGGTGATTTCCCCTTGGCCATGTCCCTCGGCTGGTCGCCGCTTATGACCAGTGTTGGTGCATAACGCGGCTTGAGCACCTTGCCGCATGGCTCGTACCTCCATTGATGGTGGAGTATAAAAGGCATTTGTAGATGGATAGGGTGCTGGGGGTACGGTAGGTGCGACGCAGGAACGCGATGAATTTGTTGATGTTACCGTCATGACGCATGATGGCGGCATGGATGATCGGCACCGAACTAGTCGACATAGAACCCACGCTTCTTCGCATTCCATGCTGGCTCGGGCTGGATAGGAAGCAGCCCCGCGGCTTCGTCTTCATCTGCCTCGTCGTCGGGTCCATCAGCTTCTAGCTCAGCCAGTAGGGTAGCCACAACTTGCTCCTCAGCTGTCTCGCATGCCGCAAGCTCGTCTGCTTAGACGACAGCCAATACGGCTACGTCAATATTGTCCACGAGGGTTGTATGGAATTCTTCGTCCGCGGCATGACCGCTACTGTTGTCATCGACGACGTCACTTGTCTCGGGGGAAGAAGGTGCCGCGGGGTCGTCGTCCTTGTCGTCGGATTCGTTCGACAACACCACACGTTGGCATTCGCGCGGGAGCGTCTCGTGGATGGACTGGTTTGCGGACACGTTGTCTTTGTTCTTGACGATAGGAACTGCAGAGGATGAAGGAATGACGGACGAAAGGTGTTTTTTTAGGACATCCGGGGCCTCCCCGAGGAGGAAGAGCGGGCTTGGGAACCGCGAGAGCGCGTGCGGCGTTCTCCACATGCTGCTCGCGAGACACTTTGTCGAAGAAATGAATGAGACAAGACATCGTGGCAGGATTGGTTGCGACATGACGGAATCGATAGTGACATGCCACTTGTACTCGGAGGCCACTCTCAATGGCGTGCGATACAACTCAGCTACACGCCTAAAAAAGACAAAACGTGTTGCCCACAAGCATTGGGTTTCGCCGGGGTGCAGTGATCGAGCACGAGTTTTTGTGAGGACCTGATTGTTTGCTAGAAACCCCAGACATGCGCCAACGACGTTGCAACGTTGCCGTTCAAGAATTGCACATAAAATGTGATCTTGGCGTCAACAAATTCACCACGCTAAACAAAATCACATACACGATCCACACTATTTTCTTCGATTAATGTGCAAACCATAAAAGAAATTAAAAACGAACTTCGTGTGCAATGAAAAAAATATGCAAAAGCACGAATTCACGTGGGAGTAGGGTATTATAAATGTGCATCTCGCATCCTGACCATCGATTCTCGAAGATCCCCGACTTTTCGGCAGACCTTCTTTAATCAGACCACTCACAACGCGACTCCGCACGCGTTGCTCGACAATCAACCCAACGACCCGGACTATGCCTTGTTCATAATTCACAAATTGTATACATATGTTCAATCATTTGGACACTTGTCATCGAATTTCACTTACTACTAATAACAAATTGTTCAAGTGCCCCAAATTCTAAATCGTGTTCTGCCACGCAACTTCCACCTGTTAGCCATCTATGCTACATTCGGCATAACAGGAAAAAAAGGGGAGGGGGTGGCATTACTGAGTGCTCGCTTTGGAGGTGCGCCATATTTGCGTGCATGAGTTGGGGGTACGCCATTTCTGCATGCTTCTTTGAAAAGTGGGCCATTTTTGCATTTGTTTGTTGTGAAACTAGGGAAGGGCGGCGATAGGTTGGGTTGACCGAATCCGGGATTCCTACAATCAGGCAGTGTTGATTTCCTGCGCATGCATTGGTGGATCGGCCGATCATTGACTCGTACACTTGCACCGCCAAAGGAAGGCCAAGTAACGTTGCAGGTCACGAAGCAACTTGAGGTGGGTCCAGACCGTTGCCACTTGTGAGGTGGACGTTGCGGTGCCCTGTCCAGAAACTCGCCTTCCGATGTCGCACAATGTTTGACGGGGAATAGCCGAACACAGGACGGCCGTACAAGACGGGAAATGGAAAAATCATCCACGAAACTTGGAGCAGAGAACTCGTTCATTCCCGTTTCTACCCCGCATAGTATCGAGTATTATTCGTGTGAAAAACATTTTGAACAGTAAGTAAAACTAGCCGCAAGCAGATCCCGTATTCCCCATAAGCGGTCACCGACTTTCACATATGTCTTCAGATAATGCCGCCTGTCAACAATCTTCACGTAATAACCCACAACTGAAAGCACAGCCACAACAGAAAAGAAAAAGGATTCAGCTTGAATGTAAGATTCACAAGAAAACGAGCTCAAACCTTTAGGTTTAGTCAATTTCCTGATATTGATAAAATGTAATAATGTGTAGAAAAAAGACGAAAGTTATCCATGAAACTAGGGTTTAGTGTATCAAAATTGAATGAATGCGTAATTTTTAAATGAATGAAATAAAAAATTTGATTATCAACCATGAAATATCTGGAAAATTCGATTGAGTTTGATGTTCTATCTGTTCCTACAACAAAAGAAAAATGTGCAACATCCTAGCACTAAGAGGAACATGGATGATTCATAGGCATGACGTGCATAGAAGAATAGATTATGAGGAATTATGAAAAACAACTAACTTCAAGCTAGTACCACATGTCTTTCCTTTACAAGTTTTTGGGTAAAACATGTCGAGCACATATACAAAATGCTAAACAACATAACGAGGCATATCTTATGTCTAAGGTGCTCGAGTACAACGAAAACATGTCATGAGTGGTTTCTTTGATGAAGTCTACCAAGAAATTTTAGGGTTCTAATAACATCAAGGCACGTCTTCATGAAAGTCTTGCATATGTTAGATGTCAAACAAACAAAATCTAAATGCCAATTCAGTTCATGACACTCCTTTTGACTATATAAGAAAGATCTCCAATGTGTCAGAAGCTTACAAAACTTGTCGCCAAAGGACATGGAATGTGCAAGCCCCAGGCGAATTCGCGTAAACATCCAAAGGTTCATGCACATTAAGCCACACATTTAATGATATAAATGCCCAATCACAGAGTTTAGGTGCGGATATACATCTAAGACGTAACACTTTCTCCCCCTTTTAGCCACAATTTCCAGCCACATTGACAGAATAAGGTTGTTCACACTAGAAAAAGCCATCAGTTAGGTAACTAATGTCTTGGAGGTTGTCATAAGGCTCCTCCTTCTGGTGCGTGAAATTTTATTCGTTCCATTTGATTAGATACTTGGTCATTTTTTCACAACGTCAATGTCCAAGATTATCTTGGATCACTTGCTCTACGTTCTCACACACTTGAATGCGAGGCAAAGGAGCAACATATCTATAAGGGAATCACTTTTTAAGGTCTCCTTAGTGCTATACCTTACAAACATGGAAGTCTGCTTCAATCACTTTGCTTTTTGCAAAGTAAAAATGAGTTCAGACATGGTCTTGTATTCACTTGATATGAAATGTTCACAACCATCATTGTTTTAGCCTCCTAACATCTTGTCTATGTAGTTTGATGTTTACCAAGCATACTAGGACTTGATTACCACCAATGAAGATATCATTCCATGAATGACGGTGGATTGGTCACAAAATTACACCTTGCGTCTTCATGAGGGTGTGGCATGTTTCAACGTAGCTGCTAGATGACATACGACAACAGATGCCAACCGCTAGATAGAAAGTTAAGCTCTATGGTCCTTTTTGTGTGGTGGAAATTTTACTATAGAGCAACTCAAATGGTGGATTACTTGTTCTAGTGGAAGTTGTTTGTCTTATGTAATTTTGGCGATTGATAACTTTTCCACCAAATTAGTTCCATGGATCTTGCATCAAGTGCAAAGAAGTTGATTTAGCGTGTGATTGGTCCGCTTGGTTTGCCCTTTGGTTCAAGGATGAAACACCATTCTTCGTAGCATTCGACTATGGTAATATGTTAGTGTGCGCCAAAAGTGGCCAGGAAAGTGGTAGCCTCTTTCATTGCTAAAAGTACCGTGTATACCATAAAGTCAAATGATGAGATGTAAAAACAATAGTTTCAGTCTCTTTCCTTGGATGCATCCCTCTTAATTGATGATTGTTTTCTGAATAAAGTGCAAGATTATGGTATATATATATATCAAGAACACAAGGACTGCATCATATCCCTTTGGATTGGCGGACATTTGTGTCACAAATTCCATATCATTTTTTAACCTATAGGTTGCATCTATTGTGTGGCCTCGTGCAATGAGATTTTTTCACGTGAGAGGATGTTGTACATTTTTTTAAATGAGGCATATCAATCTACATTGTATCCCAGAAGTAACAGCTAACTAGCCTCTTGAGCATCTTATCCGTTCAAAAATTTCCTCTTGAACGAGTGTCGTGGAAATCCATTGATAAAGCCATTCTTAGTTCCTTCTTCATTGGCATGAGAATTTGGTAATCATCATTGCAAGTAGGGGTAGTTGAACTAGAGGTTGATCTTGTTGTAAATGTCAAACCTCTCAAAACCATTTGCAAACATCCTCATGAAGAATGGTCCTTTTTAAAGATGAATGTGTTGATGTTTGCCATCTATCATTGTAACCAATAAAATGTATCCGCCTAGGTTGTTTTTCTACGTTGGAAGTAAATGCCATACTCAAAGTTTGAAACTAGAAACTCCATCCACGGAGTGTTTTTATGGCTGAAATTTATGTCAATCTTAAGGTTTCAGGTGGATTATGGTTGGCAATGATGAAACACTATCATCATTCTATACAAAACCACCATGTTTCAAACCATGTGTACAAACCCTCACATTGCGTTCCTTTACTACACATATTTTGATGCCACCTCCATTTTGTCTTAGACATATTTGGAATAATTAGTTCTCAACCGCAACTAAATTGGTAGAACGTGACTCCTATTCCATAATTAGATGTATCTATTCCCATAGTAGTGTCTACTAATGGATCGTCCAATTGCGGTGAGGATGACAAGGATAGATTTGTTCTGAAAGCATTTGCATCGTCCTATTCCTTACAACACAAAATCCATCCAGAGTAGCCTTAATTGTGTAGAAAATCATTGGTAACCCTTGGCCACTTTTAATGAAGTCAGTTGTGAACATTTAATTGTGAATGTTTTAACTATAGTTACAATTTCCTCTCAAACTCATTCCCATAATTGCACCATACTTGTGGTTTGCTGAATCAAAAGTACATGTAATTTCTTGCCAAGAATGTGATATATTTGTTTGTGCTGCTCCATTCTAAGTGTAGATTTTTTTGGGTTTAGGAAACATTATCCGGGGATGATGTTGTGGTCATTCACATTACAATTGCTTTCAGGAGAGGTAAATGCTTGCAGAATTTTAAGATGGATGTGCATTAAGAGGCGTTTTGCCTTTTATGCCCGTGGATGTTGCAAGTTCACCATCTAAAGGAGGAGCTTCTTATAGGTGGTTTTTGTCTCCTACCTCTTCTGCCTTGCTTAGGGGAAGCTTTGATTCAACAGAAGCTTTGTATGGTTGTTAGTTACAAGCATTCCATAGTAAGAAGAAGCTTGCTCCATGATGAAGCTTTGTCAGGTATTTATGTGAAGCTCGAAAAAAATGTTCCTCACTCCTTAGGCTCTCTTTTGATGACCGTTGATATTACCTTGCTCTTGAACCGGATGCATTGTTTAAGAGCCTCTTGAAGCTTGTACCATATTGGTCCATGTAGAGTGACGAGTCTTGGCTCCATGCATGTGGATTATGGTGTAGTGTAGGTCTCCTGCCAAGGATGCATGATGCAAGCTTAGTCAACGAGAGGATTCTTTGACCAGGTTGGCTGTACATTAGATAGCTCCCCTTGCTTCTACATGTAAGTAGAGGCATGGACAACCGTATTGCGCATGCTAGCATAGTTTACTACACACCAGGCTTCTTATTTTGCTTGAGGCCCGGCTGAAAGAATTTGTATGGCATATAACAGAGATTTTTTAGTAGACGTGGAAATGGAAATTCACCTAATTATTTTTTTGTAGACTACTCTGAAGACCGTGCCATCTCCATCATGTCTGAGCATGACACAAGTGAAATAATCACACCTCTTAACATTAAAGAGTATCTATGTATGTTTTCAACAATTTTCAGATTTTCATTTCATGAACTGTCTTGTATTATATATTTTATTTTTAGTGAAGCTAAAGACTGTTAAGCATGACCCAGATGATCTTTTGATTTGTAAATTGAATGCATTACATCTTGATTTAAAACATACTCGATAATTAGGTATTTAAATAATTTTTATGACCCAAGTATGAACTCTCATACTTGGAATGTTTCACACTATAATGTAATAATAAGACTTTATTTTCTCTCATCATGACATTGACCTTCAATTGTTTCCTTATCCCTATTGCTACATTCTAGTCATACATGAGTCCCCATAACTATGTGAGTGGGATTTTATGCCATTACGTTTTTTTCTCATTGTGCATCAATAATTTGAGGGCATTTTCACCACCGTAATCGACCCAAGGTGGTGCGGTTTGGATTAGTTTGACCATTTTCCATATTTTTTGATTCATTCATTACATATTGTATTATCTTTTGATGATTTAAGGCTGACTTGTTAAGTTATTTATAATTTAGCAAAGATTCATGACAATGATGTAAAATATATGCGATATCTTCGGTAAGTTTCACATGGAGACCACTCACAACAAGATGTTGGACACATTTCTTGGCTGGATTGGCCAATACCCCACATATTCCTCACTTTGGAACTTTCTAGTGTATATACTCCCTTCATAGTTGTGACACTAATTATCAAAGCAATTCTAATGGTAAATAAAAACTATCAGATTTTCTTAATTCCTTGAATGGTCTTTCATCTTGCATTTCCTCCATATGAACCATCCATGTCTGGTGAGCAAAACACCTAGGATTTTCATGGACATCGGCAAGTAACCCCCTTGAAGCATTCAATGGTTGTGGTTTGGTTAAGGTTGAGGCATCTCCCTGGCTAAGTTTTGGCTTGGCTCGAGAGGTTACCTTTCATTGAAGGCTGAACTGCATACCCCAAAACCATTACTACGTTAGAAGACATGTTTTCAACTCAGAAATAACTGAATTTCAGATAAAAATACGGTGAGTCGAAGGTAGGAGTTAAGTCTCCCGAGTCTGCCACGGCACTTCAGAAAAGCAACCGTATCTAATTTCTGAAAGGCTTGATGAATGACGTTACTGTTTACAGAAACGGGGTATCTGAGAGTTTCTGTTCGAAAAATCCCACCCAATGAACCACCCAGCCGCACTGCAATGTTGCGCGTGGCAAACCGTTTTCCAATGGAGCCGGAGTCTATGGCCGAAGGGGGACTGGCTCCCCATCACCACGGTTTGCGGTAGCAATCGATAGAAACGACCTCGCGAAGGCTGGCGGCCATCGGCCCTCTTCTCAGTCCAGGGGGGGGAGGGCAGGGAAGGGGGGGAATCGGGGGAGGGGAAATGAGTCAATGGCGAGCGCGACGCCGCCGTGGCGGCGAGTTCACGGGCGGCTACCAGATCTCGAGCCGCTGCGACCCTGCGCTCGCGGCTGCCACGCACACCAAGCCGAAACGCCAGAGCCCGTGGCCAAGCTTGGTCGCGCTCCCGTCCATAAGCGCTCATTCGCATCGGCCCGACTATCGCTGAAGTCTGAGTTACTCCAAAAGAAAGGTAGAGCAGGTGTGGAACTCCTGTAGGCAACGCACACACATTTTGATTGCCGCCGCCATGGCTCCCAGCGATGACAAGAAGCAGAGTTCGTTCGCGCGCTTCACCTTCCATTGGATGAACGCCATTGTGCACAGTGCTCGAAGAGGCGAAATCGAAGCGGAGTCGTTGCCTCTGCCGCCGGAGCAGCACGCGGACACCAACTTCGAGGCGTTCCAGCAGCAGTGGGAGGAAGAGCTCAAGAAGGACCCCGGCGGCAACAAGAAGAAGGGTCCGTCGCTGGCAGCGGCGCTATGGCGGCAGTACAAGTGGGAGCTGATGCTGGG
>SZWC01021835.1:1141-13106 GCA_023375785.1 Penium margaritaceum | reverse complement strand
AATTGGAATTTAGTGGTACTAGCTTTCACCAAAAAACAGGCCATCTTCAGTTTTGGGCATGGTTTCCCATCCCCTTTCACAAAATAAGGAGGAGAAGCGACTTTTACCCATCGTTTACGTCCTTGAGGGTGTACATCGCCATGTCTCACATTTTGAGTCTGAATAGTGAGGCTCACGTGGCCAAAGGTGGACATCTGCAAGCAACTGTGGTGCTGTTAGTGAGTTGGTTATTCCAAAACCACCAAACCTTGCACCTTTATGGCTGTGGTGACCACTTTCGTGGTAGTGAACGAGTCATTAACTCGGGATTTCGAGAAGTCATTGAACCAAAACACAACAGACGGAGTACCTTATTCCAGCTCGAACTTCATAGTTGTTCCTCCCATACGGTGGAAAGTCCTTTAGGGCACACATGGGCAAAACAAAATAATTGTTTTGAGCAAAACTCCAAGTCAGTATAGTACCGGCTCGTAGGAGCGTGCCGGTGATCTCTTTGTTCCAGCACCTAGGCGACTCCTTCAGGCCATACAATGCCTTCCGCAGCCGCCACACCCGGCCACTGTCATCCTCGAACCCTGGGGGTTGGGGGATGTAGATCTCCTTGTCTAGTTTGCCATGCAGAAATGAGATGTTGACATCCATCCAGTGTAGTTCCTAGTCGTGCTGGGCTACCTAGGACAACAGGCCTAAGGCCGTGGTCGTGCGTCCAATTGGTGCGAAGGTGTCAGTGAAGTCAATCCCTTCCACCTAAGAGAATCCCTTCGCAGTCAGTCGCGCCTTGTAGCGGTCGACCGAGTTGTCCGGCTTAAGCTTCTTCCGCAAGACCCATTTGGCTTGAGCAACCTTCTGTCTTTGCAGCATGTCTACAAGCTCGTAAACCCCATGTTCATCGATGGCCGCCAGCTCAGCCTCGCATGCTGCGCGCCATTGTGGCGCATCGGGACCGGCCAGGGCCTGACGTAATGTGCTGGGATCTGGCGTCACTCCCACCACATAGGGGTCTGGAACCATCGCAGCTTCGTTGCGTATGGCCAAAGCATAGGCCACGGACAGAGGGCCAACCGTGACCGTAGCCTTTGCAGAGTCAACTGCAAGTCGGCGCTTGTGAGCCAGGAGCGCGAGGCCTGTATCACATCGAGGGTGGACTTCAGTGAGACCTTGCGCACTGAGTCCTAGGGCCCTCGTGCCGGGGTCCCCACTGCGCACGCTACGAGTGGGGCATGGGTGAAGGCCCTCGCCCTCACCTCGTCTGTATAGCTCTGGTGACGATGTAGCTGGGACAGGAGGTGGACATGCATCAAGCACCAACGCGATTGGCGATGCGCCTAGTGGTGCCGGTGCGTCAACAGGAGACGGCCCAGACAACTCATGTGGCTAAATAGGCAACGCAAGTGGTGACGATGGAAATGACGCAGGGGCCTCTGCCACTAATGCAGGTGCAGATGACGCAGGTGACACAATGGACTCAGCAAGTTATGCACGTGCCGGGAAGGCAGGAGGGCATGACGACACAGGGAACAGAGGCGAGAGGCACGGTAGAGACACTGCAGGTGATGTGGACGTCTCAAGCGAGTCAGTTGGTGGGTGGGACGGACCAGAAGCGCCCAGGGTGACCAGGAAAACATCATCGGTCAGGCCAACCTCCCTCACATGAGGGACCGCACCACACCCAGGAGAGTGCGACTGTGGGGTTCCACAGACGGGCAGATCACGGAAGGAGAGGCAATCAAAGAACAGCCTGTTCCTGGAATTGACAATGCACCGATTGGGGTCCCAGAAGCGTCAGGCCTTGGATCCGGGAGTCACGCCCACAAACGCACAGAAGCGACCGCAGGGGGAGAACTTGGACCCCTGCTGTTTTGGTGTGAACCAGACGCAGGCAAGCGATCCCCAAACACGCACGAGCTGGAGGTCGGCACGACGCCCGTACCACAGTTGGTACGAGATGTGTGTGTTTGGGAGGGGGCCGTGAGGGATCTGATTCTAGACCTATGTCATGTAGGCCATGCACTCAAAGGCGAACTCTTCTGGCATACCGCTGTCCACCCGCATTGAGCGAACCGCATCCTCCATGGTGCGGTTCCAGCACTCAGACACACCATTCTGCTTGGGCGTGGCGGGGGCGGAGAGGTTGTGAAACACTCCCACTTTGACAAAATACCGGTCGAGGTCCCCCACAAACTCACCGCCCCAATCAAAGCGGAAGTTGTGGAGGGTATGGCCGGAATGCCGTTCGGCCATGACAAGCCACGAGTGCACGACGAGCGTAGCATCACTATTCAGGCGCAAACTGAAGATCCAGCGCATGCGAGTGAAATCGTCCGTGATCGTCAGGACGTACCACCCTCTGTCATCCTGGAACTCCATGGGGAGAGGTCCCAGGAGATCAAAGTGAACCAACAGGAGATCAAAGTGAACTTTGAAAGCCCATGAGTCAGACAGAGGGTACGTGCCACGCTACATCTTACCTTGGGCGCACTATAGGCAATCGGTCCTAGGCGGCGCCTCAAAGGACGTTGCGTCAAGACTGAGAGCGGGTCGTGTGTGAACCAGACGATTGACATCATCTAAGTGGACATGACACAAGCGTCTGTGCAGTAGACGCTGGTGCTCAGGCGGTAGTGTGTCCGTCACAAAGACTTGTACAGCAGGGGATTGAGAGATGGGGGTGGATGGGAGGCATTCAGAGGCATGGTACAAGTCTCCAACCGCCTTGCCACGGAGCACTACTTGAGCGGTAGCACAAACGGACACGGTGGCATCCTCACCAGTGAATGTGACATTGAGACCCATCCGTGTGCAGGCACGTCTAGGCAGCAGGCTGAGTTCTAGATCAGGCACATAAAGCACCTTTGAGATGTACGACGGCCCTGACGGTCCATGGAATTGCACCACACCCTCACCCTGGACAGGAACCTCATGCCTAGCAGCTGTCTGCACAGGCTGCACAAAGCCAGTAGGACAAAGCACAACATGTACCACATCGGCGGCGACATGTCATGTGATGGGTTGTACCTGAATCTAAGATTCAGGTGGCGTCCGTCACACGCTCTCGCGAAGTGACAGAACAACTAATTACAGTGCAGACAATGGACAGAGGTTGCTCAGCAGATGACTGCTAAGCTACAAAGGCAACACGTGCTTGCGACTCATCAAGCCATGAAAAGTCGTTGTGACCTGTGTAGACGGCGTCAAAGGCAGCGGACAGACTAGCATTAGCACGTGCGATGAACGACTCCACATACTCAATAGTGCATTGTGCCCCACCGCCACCATCTGGACTGCACACCACGGACTCGACAGACCCAATAGTGGGACCCCTTGGCTCAGTCAATGCACTTGTACCTCCCTGAGTGGTGAGTCAAAGGAGCAGGTGGAGCTCAGCAATGACACGGGCCTGCATCGCGAGCTGCTGCTCCAGAGGTGACAGGTCACCGGTATTGTTTGTGGCTGCATCGGTTGTCGATGTAGGTGACGGGTCGGTTGTTGCCGTGGAATGTGCGGAGGCACGCTCACGCTAATCAAACGCCTTTTGCAGGCCTTGCGCAATCTTTGTCCAGTTCTTGGGGAGTTTGCACTCAGCGTAGCCTTGCGCTCCCCCGTAGTTGTAGCACTCCCACTGTCACCCTGGGGTCGGTTTTGGAGTTTCTTGCCCCTTTGCATCCTTGTCGTCCCACTTGTTGTTGGCCTGAGGGTGAGTGTGCACCCTGGAGGGTCCCTAGCGGTGGCTGGTTCACACCACCAACTGTTTCTGGAGAGACTGAAATTGTGGAGGCAACTGGTTCCAAGGATGGAAGAAAACTGATCAGAGAGTGTGGAAAGAGTTTTGGCCTCAATTGACTGGGAATGAACTCTTGATCAAGGCTCACAAGTAGTGGTATTTTATAGCCACTGACTCAAGCTTTCCAAGATACCAAGGCATGCCAGATTTGAAGCTTCCTGGCAGACTTTATGACTTCTAGAGTGTCCCTTGGTAGGATGTCCTTTTTCCCACCTAGGAAGGCATCCCTTCCTTCCTCTAGAAGCTTCTCCCCTTTCCTAGATTCCTCAGCATGATTCTAGTATGAGGGAAGGTATCTAGAAGACCAAGACACCTCTAGATGCCTTGTAAGACAAGTCACCCCTCTTAGAAGGTGTGCCACCTTCCTGGACCTTACCCTAGCCTTGTAGAAACTTAGTGAGGTTCTCTAGAAGTTGAGCTAGCATCCTGGCATCTATTTTTCACCTCCCTTGAGGCAGGGCATAAATTCATCTTGTGGGACTTGAACCCGGGCCCCTGCCTCTAAAGATGGACACTATTAACCACTAAGCCACTTAGGCTTGTCTATTTGGTGTTCCTTTTTGGAGTCACTCCTGCCATGGTGAGGAGCATCTCTCCAACAACCCATGGCAGTTGTCCATGCTCAAACTGCAACTCAAGAGGCTTGGGAAAGCCCAAGATCCATACAAGTAGCATCATGTCTGTCCTTGGGTTGCGCCTTTGTCATGGCATCAGCAAGCATGTGCTTTGTGCCACAGTGGACAAGCACCACATCACCCTTTGCAATGAGATCTCGTGCAAAGTGATGCCGGATCTCTATGTGCTTCGTCGTCCGGTCAAGCACAGGGTTCTTGGTCAGGCTGATTGCACTCATGTTGTCAACGTTGAGCGCCGTCGGCCTCTTTTGTGGCACCCCAATCTCCTTGAGCAATCGTCGCAGCCATATCACCTCGTTTGCGGCTTCCGCAAGTGCAATACACTCCGCCTCAGTGCTGGACAGCGCCACACAGTCTTGCTTCCAGCTTGCCCAAGACACCGCTGCACCACCAAGCACAAAAACATAGCCTGATGTTGACTTGCGGTCATCAACATCACCTGCCCAGTCAGCATTAGAGTAGCCAACCAACTCGAGGGAGTCAGTCCGGGCTCTCCCTCCAAACACAAGTCGCGACTGTGTTATTGCCTTCAAGTAGCAGATGATTCCCTTGACCGCTTGCAAATGTAGAGGTCACGGATGAGCAACATAGCGGCTCACTTGTCCCTTGGCAAAGGCAAGATCAGGCTGCATTGCCACCATGGCATACATTATGCTGCCAACTGCGGACTGGTACGGTACTCCATCCATGTCCTCCCTCTTGTCCTCCATGCTCGGGCTCATGCTCGAGCTGAGCTCGCATGTCATTGTCAAAGGCGTGCCTTTGGGGTTGCACTCCTCCATGTTGTAGCGGCGGAGCACCTCCTGCACATGTTTTTCTTGCCCCATCTCCAGCGTGCGTGCTTTACGGTCCCTCTTGATGGCGATGCCTAGATAGCAGTCTAGCTCGCCCATGTCCGTCATCTTGAATCGGCTGCCAAGTTTTTTCTTCAGGCTCTTGAGCTCCCCCTCATTCAAAGACACAAGGATGAGGTCATCCACATAGAGGATGGCGATTTGGTGGAGCCCTGGCTGCTTCCGCACGTACACGCTGTGATCCACCTCGCAGCACTTGAAGCCAAGCTCACCCATGAAACTGTCCATCTTGAGGTACCACATGAGCGGAGCTTGTTTTAGTCCATAGAACGCCTTGCGAAGCCGGCACACTTTCCCCTGCGGTGCATCCACGCCCTCTGGCACCTCCATGTAGACATCCTTGTCTAGGTTTCCATTGAGGAACACAGTTTTGACGTCCATTTAGTGGATCTCGTAGTCGCGTGCCACTGCCACCGAGAGGATAGTGCGGATGGAGGCAAACTTGGCCACTGGTGCAAAGGTCTCGTTGTAGTGCTCCCCTTTTCTCTGGGCATGCCCTTTTGCCACCAGTCGCGCCTTGTACCGCTCCACCTCCCCCTCCTTTGTGAGCTTCTTCTGGAAGATCCACTTGGAGCCGATAATTTTCTCGCCCTCCGGCCGGTCAACTAGCTTCCAAGTACCGTTCTCCCCGTGGGAGGCAAGCTCAGATTTTATGGCTCCCTCCCACTCAGCCCCATCCTTCTGTTGCAGTGCCTCCTTCACAGACTGAGGCTCCTCTTGCGTGAAGAATGCTTGTGCAAACCCAGTGCAAATGCCCTTGTCGGCATCGTACTTTTTTGTCCTTCTTCGCACACGGCTGCTCGTGCGGGGCTGTTGATACAGTTATTGTTGTTGCAGTCCCCTTTCAATGCCATCCTCTCCAAGCGCCTGCTCCTCCTCTCTTGGAGACCTTGGAGACATCGGTTGACTCCCCGCCTCCACGTCCATCTCCGGTGCTTTGGATTCCTCATCCGAAGTGGCCGGCAGAAAGTCTGCCGCTCGCCCATTCCTTGGGCAATCCTCTCCAAATGGTTTTGATGTGAGGACTTCACCCTCATTCATGTCCTCTAGCATCTCCCCCTCAAGGAGTGGCATCCACTGTCCCCTCTTGGAGAGACCTGCCTCCTTGTCCATTAAACAGCTTTCTCTTCAAACGAGACTTCTTGACTCTGCACAACCTGCTGCCTCCTTGGGTCAAAAAGCTGGTACGCCTTGCTTCCGCTCTCATACCCAAGGAAAACACACCGATGGGTTCGCGGGTCCAGCTTGCTCCACCCCTCTCGTGCTTGCACCACTTCATGTGCAACACATCCAAATATGCGGAGGTGACCCACCGTCGGCTTCCTCCTGCTCCACACCTCTTGTGGCGTCTTCCATGCCTTGCTCTCCTTCTCCTTCAACGGCTTGGTCGATGTAAGGTTCATTATGTACGCCGTTGTCCGTGCCGCCTTCGCCCAATACTGTTGTGCAAGGCCGGCATCGCTCAACACGGATCACACCATGTAAGGATTGTGCGATTTGCTCTCTCTGCGATGTCATTGTACTGCGAGGAGTGTGGAGTTTCCTTCTACCGTTCGATCTCCTTGCTCTTCATCCACCCAAGGCAACCCGCATACACACCACCGTTGTCATTGCGGAATGCCTTCACCTTCAACTCTGTTTGCTGCTGCACATCTGCCACAAACTCCTGTATGCATGCAAGGACCCCGCTTTTCCGCTTCATGGGGTAGAGGTAGAGTTTGCGGCCGACGTCGTCGATGAAGATGAGGAAGTAGCCAGCTCCCCCGATAGAGCTCTCAAGTGGTCCACACACATCTGTGTGTACCACTGCCAATATTGTCGATGCACGCGTCCCCTTTGTAACAAACAGCTGCCGCGTTGATTTGTCAATGATGCATGGCTCACACAAGGTCTCCTTGGTTCCATCAAGGTCACTGATTTGGAGACCTCGCACTGCCTCTCTCTTTGCCATCTCCTTCACCGTTGATGGAGAAATCTGGCAAAGTCAGCGGTGCCACAGGTCCAGGTCTCCTTCATCCTTCGTTGCAAGATTGGCGGCGTTGGACCCCGACCGGCTGCCAAGGATCTTGGCGCGTAGCAGGTACAAGCCGCCCTCCCTCTTGGCGTGCGCAATCACCTCGCCTTTGCCCTCCTTGTGGATGACGGCCTCCTTCTTTGTGAAGAGCACCTCAAGTCCCTTGTTAGTGAGGCGGCTGACGGAGAGCAGGTTTGCCCCAAAGTTGGGCATGTGGAGCACGTCGTGGATTGTGCTCGTGACAGGTCTGCCGTCCACAATTGACTCAATGCGGACGTTCTCCTCACCGACGGCCACCTCTGTTTTGCCATTGGCCACTGTCATGCGTCTCTCAAGGGCACCGTAGGTGAAAATTTCTGCCTTGTTGCATTGGGTATGGCGGCCTGATCCGGAGTCAATGACGGCAACTCCCGGATCCTTCAAGTCGGTGGGATTGTATGCCATGAGGGCCTACGCGTCTTTCTTCCCGCTCCGTTGCAATCGGTCTAGCTTCTTCTTGAGGTAGTTGCATGCATTGTGGCCCTCCTTGCCATGATTGAAGCACTCCCCCTTCTTGTCACCCTTCTTAATGACCTGCTTGGCACTCTTCCGCTTGTCGCCGCGGCCTCCACTTTGAGGATGAACTGTGTAAGCAGAACTTGATGTTGTTGCACTCTCTCGACCGCCACGTTGCATCCACTCGCTGTGCACGTACTCAGAAACCTTCTGCTACTTTAGCTCGTCGGAAGGCCAGCCACCAAGGACTATGATCATGGGACTCCAACTGTCCGGCAAGGCCAGAAGGAGGATCATAGCTTGCAGTTGAGAGTCGACCTCCCAACCAGTGGCCATGCACTGCGCTGCGAGTGACTCAATCTACTACATGATCTCCATGATGTTGTCACCTTCGTTGGCACGGAGGGGGACATGCTCTTTGAAGATGAAGAGCTGATTGGCGAGGTTGCTTGACTGGCAGATGGAGCAGAGTTTTGACCATGCTTCTACGGCCAGGGTGCATCCTTGGATGTACCCAAGTTATGGCGGGCAGAACGCAGACACAAGGAGCGCCTTTTTGTTGCGCTTTTTATATGCCTCCTTCACCTCAGCCGTCGCAGTCTTCGGCGGACCAGTCTCATCACCCTTCACAAGCTCAACCAGCCCCTCGTCGTCAAGGAAGACCTCAAACTGCAACCTCCATAAGGAAAAACCTGTCCCGTCAAACTTAAGGACAGTACGGCTGCTCCCTTGCTCGCGGGTGGCCATGTCTTGATCTACAAAGGGTGAACAGAAGCTGGCTTTGGACCTCTTAATGGCGTGGGCCCATAACCCTTTGTTGGCCTGAAGGTGAGTGTGCACCCTGGAGGGTCCCTAGCAATGGTTGGTTCACACCACCAACTGTTTTTGGAGAGACTGAAACTGTGTGGGCAACTGGTTCCAAGGATGGCAAAAAACTGGTCAGAGAGTGTGGCGATAGTTTTGGCCTCAATTGAGTGTGGATAAACTCTTTATCAAGGCTCACAAGCAGTGGCATTTTATAGCCACTGATACAAGCTTTCCAGAACACCAAGACATGCAAGACTTGAAGCTTCCTAGCAGATTCTATGACTTCTAGAGTGTCCCTTGGTAGGTTGTCCTTTTTCCCATCTAGGAAGGCATCCCTTCCCTCCTTTAGAAGCTTTTGCCACCTCCTATATTCCTCAGCTTGCTTCTAGTATGAGGGAAGGTATCCAGAAGACCAAGACACCTCTAGATGCCTTGTAGGACAAGTCACCCCTCTTAGAAGGTGTGCTACCTTCCTGGACCTTACCCTAGCCTTGTAGAAACTTAGTAAGGTTCTCTAGAAGTTGAGCTAGCTTCCTGGCACCTATTTTTCACCTACCTTGAGGCAGGGCAGAAATTCATCTTGTGGGACTTGAACCCGGGCCCCTGCCTCTAGAGGTGGACACCATTAACCACTAAGCCACTTGGGCTTGTCTTTTTTGTGTTCCTTTTTGGAGTCACTCCTGCCATGGTAAGGAGCATCTCTCCAATAGTTGTTCCTTCCCTTCTTCTCTTGTACTGTTGCAGCTGTGCCAAATGCTGTTATAGTTGCTGCTGTTGGTTGCGACGACTGGCAGGAGGATGAGGGTATGGTACGTGCTGCCTGGCTTGCTGTGACGGCTGCGGCTGACGCGCCATGACCAGCGTCATTTGCTGCTCCAACTCCTGCCATGTGTAGGAAATGCTGTGTGGCCCATGACAGAAGGAAGCCTGTGTCGGCCATCTCCTGGAGGCTCTTGAGGCTGAAGTTGTCAAAGGTTTTTGCGTACTCGCGCCAAACACCAATCCGGATGGTGTTGAACGCCATGAGTTGACCCGGCCCATTCTTCCCAAGGGCCCTGTGCAGCCGCATCGCTCGTCGCCAGTAGTCAGCCGGGGTCTCATGTGCACCCTGTCGTAGTGAGTTGAAGTCTGAGAGGCACTGTGACGTCGTTTCCATGGTCGCGCTTTCGAAGAGAGTGGTTGCCAACTTCCAGGCACCATGTGAGTCAGCCCCAATGCTGGTGCAGGGGTCACCAAGGAAGGGTTCAAAGTCGAGGGTGTACTCCTCTAGGACGACCTTGAGGAGATCGTCATATGGTAGAAGTCTATACTCTGATTCGGACTGGTGTAGTACGGGTACACACCCTCGCTAACAGCCCACATGCAGAACCGTGGCTCCAAGGTGGTATAGCTGTCCTCCTGACGGTAGGCGGTAGGGTCGTTCTCGAACCACTTTCGGGGCTTTGCCATCGGCAGAGGTGCCGTGACAGCTTGCTCAACCAACGGTTGCAGGGGATCTTCCCTCAGTCCTAGTCTCATGCGGAGCATCTGGTCCTCAAGGGAAGCTGGGTCTGCCATTACCTTGAACGTGTCGCTTAAGCCTACTTTGCTGCACGGTGCTACTTTGTGTGCTGAGCGAGTCCGACGCCGTTTTTCCAACTGTGCGAGGCACATGCGTAGAATGCCTTCCTCGTCGCTGGCGTCCGAGTCCGACTCAGGAAGGTTGTCGGACGGCTCAACATCAAATGCTCCTAGAGCTACATCGACATCAGCTGCGACTACACTGTGACTGTGCGTCTCATGCACTGTGTGACTAGCAATGGCTCATCTGCTCTGATACCCAAACATATTAGACCTGCCCTTCTTCCCTTACGCAGCAATGTGGAGGTCAACTCTGAGGTTTCAACAAAACTGAAGGCATTCAAAACAGAGTTGTACAGCGTGAGTAAGAGTGGAAAGAGTGAGTAAGTGGAGCTACGGGGTGGAGCTCGCTTTTGGAGCCCACCCTTCGGCCGGCGAGTTGGAGCTCGCCAGCGCTCGCTCGAAGTACATGGGCATAAGCCTGCTCAAGCCGCACATGCCCACACACTGAGTTTGGTCTTAAACTCTACCTAACCAAAATACCACTGGTCCACTGTTTGCACCAAACTAGATCACCAAGCGACCACATTTCAAAAACGAACAAGTACATAAGTGGATTGTTATGAGACAATGTACGAGCACTCCAGAAGGGAAGCCAGCACGCGTAGTGAAGGTGGGTGCGTTTCGGATGGCTGGTTACAGATGCTCGGCAGCTACCGGACTCGCGTCTGCTCCCCCAGTCTTCAGTGTCCTCCGTCTCATTAGGGGTCTGCATGGCAATGGACGTGAGCCGAGAGGTCACAGTAAGCTATGTACACAACATCACTTCACCCCTCCCCCCCCTCCTCCTCCTCCTCCTCTTCCTCCTTTCCCTCTTCCTCTCCCTCTGATCCCCCTTTGTCTCCCCCTCTCCCTCTCCCTCTTCCTCTCCCTCTCTCTCTCTCCCTCTCCGTCTCCCTCTTCCTACCTCTCCCTATCCCTCTCCCTCCCTTCCCCTTTCTCTCTCCTGCTCCCTCGAATCCCCATCCTCATCCTCATCCCTCTCCCTCTCCCTCACATCCCCATCCCCCTATCCCTCTCGTCCCCATCTCCATTCCTACTCCCATCCCCCTCTCCCTCTCATCTCCATCCCCATCCGCAACCCCCTCTCCCTCTCCCTCTCTATCTCATTCCCATTCCATTCCCCCCTCTCTCTCCCTCACCCTCTCCCTCCCTCTCCCTCACCCTCTCCCTCTCCCTCTCCCTCTAATCCCCATCCCCATCCCCATTCCAATCCCCATACCCATCTCCATCTCCATCCCCTTCTCCCTCTCCATCTCCCTCTCCCTCTCCCTCTCTCTCTTCCTCTTCCTCTCTGTCTCATCCCCATCCCCACCCCCTCTCCCTCTTATCCCCATCCCCATCCCCATCCCCCTCTCCCTCTCCCTCTCATTCCCATCTCCATCATCCTCCCTCTCCCTCTACCTCTCCCTTTCCCTCTCCCTCTCCCTTTCCCTATCCCTATCCCTCTCCTCCCTCTTTTCTCCCTCTCCCTCCCCCTCTCCCTCTTATTCCCATCCCCATCCATTTTCCCTCTTCCTCTCCCTATCACTCCCCTCCTCCCCCCTCCCCCTCTTCCTCTCCCTCTCTAAATCTCCATCCCCCTCTCCCTCCCCTTCTCCTTCCCGCTTCCCATCCCTCTCTCCCTCTCCCCCCCCCTCCCCATCCTCATCTGCCCCATTCCCCTCTTGTTCCTCCATCCCTCCCCCTCTAACCCTCTCCCTCTCTCGTCTCTCCTCCCTCTTTATCTATCTCTCTCTCCCTCCCTCTCTCTCTCTCA
>SZWC01021833.1:31438-42590 GCA_023375785.1 Penium margaritaceum | reverse complement strand
AAAACTCTGGCACAATTCTGGCGCAACATTTGGCACAAATACGGCACACCACTGATACAAATCTGGCACAACTCTGCCACAAATGTGGCACAACTCTGGCACAACTCTGGGCCAACTCAGGGACGACTTTGGAACAACTCTGGCACAACTCTGGCACAACTCTGGCACAACTATGGCACAACTCTGGCACAACCCTGGCACAACTCTGGCACAAATTTGGCAAAACTATGGCACAACTATGGCACAGCTATGGCACAACACTGGTACAACTCTGGCACAACTTTGGCACAACTCTGGCACAATTCAGGCACAACTCTGGCATAACTTTCAAATAACTCTTGTTCAACTATGGCACAACTCTTGCACTTGCACAACTCTGGCACAACTTTGGCACACCTGTGGCACAACTCTAGCACAACTATGGCACAACTCTGGCACAACTCTGGCACAAATCTGGCACAACTATGGCACAACTATGGCACAACTCCGGCAAAAATATGGCATAACTCTTGAACGAACTATGGCACAACTCTGGCACAACTCTTGCACAACTCTGGTACAACTCTGGCACAACTCTTGCACAAGGCTGGCAAAACTCTGGCACAGTTCCGGCACAACTCTGGCACAACTCTGGCAAAGTCTGGCTCAACTCTGGCACACTATGGAAAAACTCTGGCACAACTCTGGCAGAACTCTGACACGACTCTGGCACAACTCTGACACAATCATGGTACAACTTCGGCACAACTCTGGCAAACTTTGGCAAAACTCTGGCACAACCCTGGCATAACTCAGGCACAACTCTGGCACAACTCTGGCACAACTCTGGCACAACTCTGGCACAACTCTGGCACAACTCTGGCACAACTTTGGTACAACTCTGGCATAACTCCAACACAATTCTGGCACAACTTCCGCACAACTCTGGCACAACTCTGGCACAACTAGGGCACAACTATGGCACAACTCTGGCACAACCCAGGCACAACTCCGGCACAACTCTGGCACAACTCTGGCACAACTCTGGCACAGCTCTGGCACAACTCTGGTACAACTCTGGCACAACTGTGGAAAAACTTAGGCACAACTCTGGCGCAACTCTAGCCCAACTCTCGCACCACTTTGGAACAATTCGAGAACAACTCTGGAAACATTCTTGCACAACTCTGGCATAACTCTGGCACAACTCTGGCACAACTCTAGCGAAACTCTGGCACAAATCTGGCACAATTTTGGGACCACTCTGGCACAAGTCTGGCACAACTATGGCTCAACTCTGGTAAAACTATGGCACAAATCTGGCACAACCTTGGGGACAACTCGGGCACAACTCTGGCACAACTCTGGCACAACTCTTTCACAACTCTGGCACAACTCTTTCACAACTCTGGCACAACTGGGCACAAATCTGGCACAAATCTTGCACAACTCTGGCAAAACTCTGGCACAACTCTGGCACAACGCTGGCACATCTCTGGAACAAACATGACATAACTCTGGAAAAAAGTCCGGCACAAATCTGGCACAACTCTGGCACAACTCTAGCACAACTCTGGCATAACTTTGGCACAACTCTCGCACAACTCTGGCACAACTCTGGCACAACTCTGGCACCCCTCAGGCACAACTCAGAAACAACTCTGGCACAACTCTGGCACCACTCTGGAACAAATCGAGAAAAACCCGGGCAAATTTATGGCATAACTCTGACATAACTCTTGCAAAACTCTGGCATAACTCTGGCACAACTCTTGCACAACTATGGTACAACTACGGCACAACTATTTCACAACCCTTGCACAACTCTGGCACAACTCTGGCACAACTCTGGCACAACTATGGCACAACTCTGGTACAAATCTGGCACGACTCTGGCACAACCCTGGGACAACTCTGGCACAACTCTGGCACAATTCTGGCACAACTCTTGCACAGCTCTGGCACAACTCGGCACAACTCTGGCACAACTCTGGCACAACTCTGGCACAATGCTGGCACACTTCTGGCACATACATGACACAACTCTGGAAAAACTCTGGCACAAATCTTGCACAACTCTGGCACAACTCTAGCAAAACACTGGCATGACTTTGGCACAACTCTGGCACAACTCTGGCACAACTTTGGCACAACTCCGGGACAACTCTGGCACAACTCTGATACAACTCTTGCACAACTCTTGCACAACTCTGGCCCAACTCTGGCACAACTGTGGCACAACTCTGGCACAACTCTGGGACCACTCAGGGATGACTCTCGCACAACGCTGGCACAACTCTAGCACAACACTGGCACAACTCTGGCACAACTATGGCACAACTCTGGCACAGCTCTGGCAAAACTCTGGCACAACTCTGGCACAACTTTGGCACAACTATGGTAAAACTATGGAATAATTGTGGCACAACTGTGGCACAACTCTGGCACAATGCTGGCACAAATATGTTACAACCCTGAAAAACTCTGGCACAAATGTTGCTCAACTCTGGCACAAGTCTAGCACAACTCTGGCATAACTTTGGCACAACTCTGGCACAACTCTGGCACAACTTTGGAACAACTCGGGCACAACTCTGGCACAACTCTGACACAACTCTTGGACATCTCTTGCACAACTCTTGCCCAACTCTGGCACATCTGTGGCACAACTCTGGCACAACTCTGGGACAACTCAGGGACGACTCTGGCACAGCTCTGGCACAACTCTGGCACAACTCTGGCACAACTCTGGCACAACTCTGGCACAACTCCGGCATAACTCTGGAACAACTCTGGCACAACTCTGGCACAACTCTGGCACAACTCTGACACAACTCTGGCACAACTCTGGAACAACGCTGGAACAACTCTGGCACAACTCTGGCACAAGACTAGCTCAACTCTCGCACAACTCAGGCAAAACTCTGGAACAACTCTGGCATAACTCTCGAAGAAATCTTGCTCAACCATGGCACAACTCTTGCACTGGCATTACTCTGGCACAACTTAGGTGCACCTCTGGCACAACTCTACCACAACTATGGCTCAACTCTGGCACAAGAATGGCACAAATCTGGCACAACTCTGGCCCAACTATGGCACGACTCTAGCACAAACATGGCACAACTTTGGAAAAAACTATGGCACATCTTTGGCACAACTCTGGCACAAGAATGGCACAAATCTGGCACAACTCTGGCCCAACTATGGCACGACTCTAGCACAAACATGGCACAACTTTGGAAAAAACTATGGCACATCTTTGGCACAACTCTTGCAAGACTCTGGCACATCTCTGGCACAACTATGGCACAACTATGGCACAACTCTGGAACAGCTCTGGCACAACTCTGGCACAACTCTAGCACAACTCTGGCACAACTCTTGCAAGACTCTGGCACATCTCTGGCACAACTATGGCACAACTATGGCACAACTCTGGAACAGCTCTGGCACAACTCTGGCACAACTCTAGCACAACTCTGGCACAACTCTGGCATAGTTCTGGTGACAATCTTGCACAAATCTGGCACAACTCTGGCACAACTGTGGCACGACTCCGGCACCATTCTGGCACAACTCTGGCACAAAACTGGCACAACTCTGGCACAGCTTTGGCAGAACTCTGGTACAACTCTGGGACAACTCTGGTGCAACTCTGTAAGACTTTTGAGCGTCATTGAAAGTGGTCATGAGAGGTCTTCGGAGGTGAAAGTCATTGCAAGACAATTGTTGAGAGATATTGGCAGTCACTGGTTACATGTCTGAGTGATGTTAAGGAGAGAGGCAAAACAGCTCATTGCGGAAGAGGATACGGCTGAGAGGCAATTGAAGGAAAATGATTGATTGATATAATGACAGAAGCAAAGAGTATACTGATCTAGTCTAGCTAATGTAGTGTCCTATGGCTCGCCAGTATCCATACGAGCTGGAAGCGCTAGTTCGCTGAATGTGGGCGAAGTGCGACGGTGGTTTCACCGCAGCGCGGTTGTCGTGGCTCTCCAAGATTCAGGTCGTGGTCTTTGTCGGTGCATGGATCTGACTCGTCCGTGTCCGTTGACATTCGTGCGGTCCCTTTATTTTGTGTTCCCGTATGTGTTCCGGTCTTCTCACTGATTTCTCTTCTTTATTTCTTACACCCCCCGTGAAGGGGAACTAGCATGGAAGCTTCAGGTGTCTCTGGTCCTTAGACCTAGAAGATATACCAGTGATGCATGTTGTGCCTGATCTAGGGCTTTGGTAAAGATGTCTACCCTGTTGGCTTTTGAGGCCACGTGCTGGACCACAAGTCATTATGCCTGCACCTTCTCACGGATAAAGAAGTAGCGCAGCTCAATGTGCTTGGTCCGCGCATGAAAGATCGGGTGTTTCCGTGACAGCTATGGTGCTTCGATTGTCTCACCACAGAACTGGAAGAGGTTGTGTGTATCCAAGGTCCTGTAGCAGATAATTCAGCCAGAGTGCTTCTTGGGCGGCCATGGCACCTGCATAAAGTTCTGCTTCACAGGATGAGAGTGAGATGGAGGAGGACCTGGTTGACCGCCAGGTGATCAGCCTGGAGCCAAGGTGAAAACCGTAGCCTTGTGACGACTTTCGATTGACTGGTCATCAGCCCAGGAGGAATCACTGTATCCATCCAGAGTGATTGGTTGCGCTTCTCCAAGCTGGAGGTAGAAGGATGCCGTTTCTCCCAGATACCGCAGTACTCACTTCGCTGCCTTCCAGTGCTGGTCACTGTGGTTTCCATCAGCCACGTGCCGTGACAGCACACTGAGAGGAAAAGCAAGGCCGGGACGTGTGCAGACCATTTCATACATCAGGGTTCCCACCAGCTCGGGGTAGGGTTCTGGTGAAGGAGACGAGAATGTGTATGCTGGTGCTGTAAGTTTGTGATCTACTGTCACAGGGGTAGGTGCCCCATTGCTGTTTTCAAGCCCGAAGTATTTCAGCAGTGAAGCAATGTAGGGCTATTGGGAGGGAGTGATGAGGCACTTCTGTCGATCTCGCTTGATGTCAATCCCCAGATAGTGGCTCAGTTCTCCAAGGTCCTCCATTGTGAAGCGACCGAGAAGTTCTGTTTTCAATTCCTGGAGAGCTGTGGGATTTTTTGAGGCTGGAGCCAGATCATCCACGTAGGCCAGAATGTAGGACTGTTCATCTGGTCGTGAGAGGAGGAACAAGGTGGCATCTGCAGTGGAGACTATGAAGCCCAGGTCAAGGAGAGTTGCTGGTAGTTTGGCATGCCATTCTCGAGGAGCTTCTAGACAGTGTTGGGCTGGTTTGGGGTGTATCCTTCAGGGCATGCCAGGTAGATGGTTTCATGCAGATCTCCTTGAAGCAAGGCTATAGAAACATCCATGGAATGAAGTTCCATGTCCTGGTTCGGTCTGCAAACCCAGCTTTGGAACCATGTCGTTGCTTACAAAACTGTTAGAGGCTCCTCCATCTAATAATGCTGGTACAGCTCAGCAACTCTTGCAACCTCGGGGTTGCACTTTTAGCACTGTTGCCGGTTGGTCGTCCTTTTGTCAAACTTAGCAATATCAGAAACCCTCTGCAACATAGTGAGCCTTTCCGATGAGTAATTGTTTGGCGTAGATCGCTCCTCTCAGACAAGAGTCGCGCCTTTCACTCCTGCCCTTAGCTGTTTCCCAACTCATTTTTTGTGAATTCTCCTCATTTCTGGCCTGCTGCTTGCTTCGGCAGTTCCGAGCAATATGTCTGACTTTTCCACATTTTTAGGAGGCACATTTATCCTTTTGGTCGACCGCATCCACTTCCATTGGAGTCGATGAATCCCCCAAGTGACTTTTTTTGTTTGTGGAAAACTTGGTTAGGGGGTTGTCAGCCGTAGCATTCCTGAATCCGAGCGTTGTACTCGGCACTATCAATCCTTTTTGCAGCTGAGATCATTTGCAGTAAGTCATACTGGATGCCGAGAATGGCAATCACTCACCGGATTTCACGTTTAAGGCTGTTAATGTAGTGAAAACAGAGTTCATGGGGGGCAATCTCTGCACAAGTGATAATCTCGCGGATTCTCCGCGTGTACTCTGCCGCGCTAAACCGCTGACGGAGACATTGGAGTTTGTATCGAGTGTTGGACTTCTCATTCAGCCATCCAAAACGTGCAAGCATCACGCGCAAGAATTTGCTCAAGTCTGTTGGTGGCATCAGCACGTCTTGCAATTGTGGATTGATCTCCTCCAAGGGTTGAACGTCTGTGGTTGACAATGCAAGACGGGCGCAGTTGGCCGCTGATGAGGCGCCGCCAGTCTCTTGCTGCCGTTGGATGGCGTTTAGGTCGGACCACCAACTTAATGTCAGGCTAAGCAGAAGCGCGGCTGCAAGGTCAATTCTCCTCCAATCATCGTTGACCCCAGCTGTGGTGAAGAACACCTCGAATCTCATCAGCCACATCCAAACCGTCATTCCTTTGGAATTTGTAGGATTGAACGGTTCAGGAGGGGCTGGAAAAATCTTGGGTTCGTTTTAGAGTTGGGCGTTTCTCGTGCACTTGCATTGCGAAGAGCCTCCATCGCGACGTTGAGTTGTTGGAGTAGATGGGTCTTGATCCCCTCAAGTGCGGGGATATGGTTTGCTAGTTCCTTGTTGGTCCGCGCCTGTCATCCAGTGCTACATGTCGTTCTGGTTGCAGTCGTTGAGGCCATCAGATCTGTGGCTGGATCGGCCGTTGGAGCCGTTGGGACTGACCCAGCTGGCACATAGCCTGCCACACCAGCGTTTTCTGCCGCTTCAGGGTTTGCGTGCAAAGGCATGTTCTGCCCCTCCATCGCCGAAGTCGACGTTGAAGACTCCCTGCTGGTCATCGGATGGGTTCGCTTGCTTCATGTCGTAGTTGCAAAGTTTGCGAAGTCTTCACGTGGGAGATGTGCCGACGACTTGTAAGAGGTTGTCCTTGAGATGATTAGAGTAGTTAAATGCCTCTCCTACACCGCTGCGCTCTGAAACCAAGTGTTATGCCAAATGGATTGTAGTTGGGGGACAGGTATGAGTTGCAAGGAAGAACACGGTTTGAGTAATTTGGGACACTTGAGCAAGTTATAATTTGCAGTAAGTGTACTCTGATGACAAGTGTCAAAATGATCAAACACATATATTCAATTGTCGAGTTACAAATTAGACATAGTCAGGGTCGTCGAGTCGATTTTCGAGCCACGCGTGCGGAGTCGCATCGTGAGTTGTCGGATCAAGAAACTCCACCGAGGAATTGAGGGGCTTTGAAGATCGATGGCAAAGATGCGAGATGAATCTTTATATATCTTGATACATCTTGATGTGTCAAGAAGTCGACCAAAAAGGCCGTGACACTTCTGCCGATGATTATCAGAAGTAGTCAAAGTTGTCAAAATGTGCAAGAAGGAACGTTGGAGGGCGAAGAAAGTTGGTTGAATTGCCCTGGACCGTCAGAGCGAAAATTGGGGTCTCGACGTGCGGTGGGCCATTTGTGGAATGGCAGAAATGTCCACTTGGAATGATTAGGGACTCGTGTATCTCTGGTACGTAACAATATTGAAGCACAAATTTATAGATGTTCAACACTGTTGAGAAGTCTACTGAACACTATGAAAGCGTCGATACAATTTGTAACATTTCCGTTTAACCTAATGGAAACTAGTTGAATATGTCAGAAATTTCAGAAGAGGAACACCAAGAGTCAAGGTAGGTGGCCAAAATGTCTTTGGCTGATCGGCGTACACCTTTTCAGGTCGATGCACAATGGGCGATAAATTCATTGAAAGAAATGCGTACTCGCAAACTTTAGGGACTCGTGTATGTCTAGGATGTAACACTGCAACCACACTTTGGTCGCAACATCTCGGCGCGTTAGCAGAAATATGCCAGTGACACCCAAAGTAGTGGTTGGTCAGATGATCGACGTCTCCAAGGTTGTTTTCGGGTTCCAAACGGTTGTGGATGGCATCGTAGCCGTGCTACTTGACCAGATACTCTGTTGTTTTTCCACATCATCGATGTCTGAGGATGTCCTCGATGGATTTCTCCGTATTCCCATCAACATTGTTAATGTTCATGGTTACATTGCAATCCATCTCACCTCGCATCTTGCTCACATGCTCCTTCCAATCACAATGTGTACATGTGACTTGTGGTGTTCAATCGAGATCGACACGGGTCTTGATCTTAATTTTATCATTTTTTCCTGACTGGACCATAGGTGAGGAGGCCTAGACGGACCCATCTGTAGGACTAGACTACCCATCCATCAAGAAGATATACAGGCGGGAACATGATCGGCGGTAAATGAAAGAATGATTGACATGTTACTGTATGTGAGAGCTTCAAAGAAGAGAGAATTCCAAGCATATATGGCCAATTGCCTCACCCGTGAAACTGTGTATCGGCAAGTATGTTAGGAAGTGAACAAACTAGTGAACATGGATGGTTGTTGGAAACCAATATATATCACATAGATCTCATTATAGTTTTCATTATGTACAAGGAACGTACATCGTGGCTTTGCTGAAATGGATTCATGTGGATGTTTTGTGAAAAATGTTTGCATGCAGGAATACATTTTTTGATACATTGATTGACAAGTGTGTTAAATTCAGGTGATTAACCATAACTCATTTCAAGACAAAACATTGTGATGGCGAGCCGGGTCCCAAAAGTGCCAGGCCTCTGCATGTGGGGAGATGGCAAGGAAGGCATATATGTGACTCTGAAGTGACTCCTTGGATCCCTGCTCGTCCTTGTTGTCGGAGATGCAATCAAGGGACCCTCAAAGACGAGCAAAACAGAGATTGGCTTGATGGCTGAACCACAGCTTGTATGACGTGATATGGTTCAAGAAAAGACCATTGAGTAGGCGGTCCAAGGCCCACTTCTCATAGTGGAAGCCCTTAAATGTAAATAAATCTGGAAGGCTGCACTCAAACCACATGGTATGGACCGCATCCTCCATAATGTGGTTTAAAATCTCAAACACACCGTTCTGCTATGGTATAACATGGGCAAAGAGCTGGTGAAAGAGACCATGCTCATCAAGGAGGCATCCATCTTGTCTAAGAACTTGCCACGACGATCCAAGCAAAATGTGTGAAGGGTGTGATGATACTGGTGCTCAGCCATCACCAGCCACAGTTGGACCACCAGGGCGGCATCACTCTTGTGGCACAGACTGTAGACCCACAACATCCAGATGAAGTCTGCTGTTAGGGTGAGAACATATCGACTCCGATCAAAGAGGGACTCGACCGGGAGGGAACCAAGGAGGTCCGAGTGGATTAAATTTAGCAGATGTAGTGTCCGGGAAGGGGAGTCAGGGTAAGAGCAGCGATACATCTTACCCTAGGCGCAAAAAAGATAATTGGTCTTGGGCGGCTTCTCAAAACGTGCCTTATCAAGAGCGAGGGCTGGCTGAGTTTGAATAAGCTTGGACAGAGTGTCCGAGCTCACATGGCACAGGAGGCAATGCAACAAGCACTGGTGCTTAGGGAAGAGAACACTTGTGAAAAACACACGTGCTTTGTAGCACAAAAACTTGGGACAATGACAAATAACACATGTTTGTGACTCTTCAAGCCAATTGGTTGAGCAGGTCCATCCTCATCCTTATTGAGATCCTCCATAAGCATCATCATGGGAAAAATACACAGAAAGTCAAGCTATCTGGGGAAAACCTGACTATGACAACACACTTGTACCTCCCTGAGGACAAAGCGCCAACAGCTCAAGAAGCTCTACGATTGTGCATTTCTGAGGGTCCACATCACCGCTATTTCCTGGTAAAGCGGCTACGTCTGCTATAATCATGGTAGTGGTGCGGCTTGTCCGTGTGTCACCGGAGGGCATCCGTTATGAGTGCACCGCCTGGAGGCCACGCGTGATCCAAAACTAATCAAGGGGCTGCTTGCACTCCGAGTAGCAGTGAGTGCCTCAATAGTTGTAGCTGTAGAGAGAACGTCCACTGCCACTCCTCGCCGGCTGATACTGATGCTGTTGCTGCTGTCCCTTATTCCATCTACTTTTCCCCTTCTAAACAAGTGAACACATAACCACCATGACTTCTACCACCACACCTCTGTCCTAGTTTGACAGTCCCATCTCAACTTTCCCCCTATTCAACAAATGAACAAATGGCCACCATTGCTTTCCAAAGCTCTGATTTTGGCAATCAGGGATAGAGGAGGAGGAAAAGGAAGTGGTGGAGATGGGACTGACAAAATAGGACAGAAGCATAGGAGGGTTTGCAATCATTGCTGCAACAAGTAGAATTTGCTGATGGACAATAGCATCCTCATGAGTGAAGTAGTTTCAGTGGCTTTGACAGCTCAGAGAGAGCCACAAGGTCAAGACCCGTAAAGAGCTTAACATGGTGTTGAGTGCCCACAACTTCGTCACGCCATCAGTTCCAAGGCACGTGTAAAGGCGCATGGCTTGCCTCCATTATTCTGCTGCGAGCTCGGTGGCACCCTTGTGGAGGAAGTGGAATATACATAGTTGAGTCGCCGTTGTGGCATAGGTCTCCTGAGTAAGTGGTGTCAGGGGTATCTCCCAGTTGTGTTGCGGGTCTGCTCCAGTCCCGGTCCAAGCCTCACCCGTAAAGGGAGGGAATTCTAACATAGTCTCCCATGGCGTGGTTCAGAGCAGAATATGCATCCCTCTTCCAACTGTCTGGACGTGGTAGGTGTTGCGGGTCTGGTAGTGGCTCTGGTAGTAGTACGAGACACCCTTAGAATTGGCCCATATTCAAAACTTGATCTCCGAGAAATCAGATACCTCATTGGTATCGTATCAAGGTGGAGATGTCTCAAAGTCCTTTGGTCGTTGCTTCGTGCGGATAGTGACCTTTGGCTGGGGGGATTGTGGAAAAGGTTTAGGGAGACAACCAATGAGAGAAACGCCACCAAAAGTGAATGCTGTTGAACAACGTGGCTGATCCTCAACGTGAGAAGGTGGCGGAGTGAGAGGTTTTTATCCCTGACGCAGCTCATGAATGCGCTCCTCAAGGATGCGAATCTCGTCTTCATGTATGCTTGCCTTTATTTCTTCCTCATCCCAGGTGTCAACCATTCTTAAGAGGTGCTGAGGCTATTGCATTGTGTAGGGAATAAACTGCTGAACGGATGGTGTAACTTTAGCACCTCCTCATCATAGGCCTCTGAAGTACCCTGCTGTAGCTCTGAGA
>SZWC01021833.1:5937-27105 GCA_023375785.1 Penium margaritaceum | reverse complement strand
GACAAGGAGGTGGAGGGAGCTGAGAAGGAGAAGGAGCTGGCAGCAGAATCTGATGAGCAGGTGCAGCAAAGCAACGCACAGCAGCTTCCACGACGGTCTGCACGCCTCAACAAAGGTGCAAAGGACAGTGGGGAGCCGCTGAGGCGATCCGAGCGCCTCGCAAACAAACAGAGGCCGTTGGAGGAGCTGGTGAACCTGTGCACCGTTCCACCACCAACGGAGTCATCTGACCTCGAGCTTCTCTTCCTCACAGTCACCGATGACCCAGCCACATGCGCTAAAGCCATGCGCAGCGCCGAGGCGGCAGATTGGCATGCCGCAACAGACGAGGAGTATGGTGCGCTCATGAAGAACGGCACCTGGACCCTCGAGGAAGCTCCACGTGGCAGTCGGGTGATTGGGTGCCGGTGGATCTTCAGGCGCAAGCGTGGTGCGGATGGTAAGGTGCTCAGGTACAAAGCACGGCTGGTTGCAAAGGGGTATGCGCAGACTGAGGGTGTGGATTACAATGAGAAATTTGCACCTGTCGCAAAGTTCCCATCCATCCGAGCGATCCTCGCTCTTGCTGCTGCTATGGACTGGGAGGTACACCAAATGGATGTGACTTGTGCATTTCTGAATGGTGACCTCGAGGAGGATGTGTACATGGAGCAGCCGNCGGTGCGGAAGATGGCGGTGACAGCGGCAATGACAAGGAGGTGGAGGGAGCTGAGAAGGAGAAGGAGCTGGCAGCAGAATCTGATGAGCAGGTGCAGCAAAGCAACGCACAGCAGCTTCCACGACGGTCTGCACGCCTCAACAAAGGTGCAAAGGACAGTGGGGAGCCGCTGAGGCGATCCGAGCGCCTCGCAAACAAACAGAGGCCACTGGAGGAGCTAACAAAACTGTGCACCGTTCCACCACCAACGGAGTCATCTGACCTCAAGCTTCTCTTCCTCACAGTCACCGATGATCCAGCCACATTCGCTGACGCCATGCACAGCGCCGAGGCGGCAGATTGGCGTGCCGCAGCAGATGAGGAGTATGGTGCGCTCATGAAGAACGGCACCTGGACTCTCAAGGAGGCTCCACGCGGCAGCCGGGTGATCGGATGCCGGTGGATCTTCACGCGCAAGCGTGGTGCGGATGGTAAGGTGCTCAGGTACAAAGCACGGCTGGTTTCAAAGGGGTATGCGCAGACTGAGGGTGTGGATTACAATGAGACATTTGCACCTGTTGCAAAGTTCCCATCCATCCGAGCGATCCTCGCTCTTGCTGCTGCTATGGACTGGGAGGTACACCAAATGGATGTGACTTGTGCATTTCTGAATGGTGACCTCGAGGAGGATGTGTACATGGNGAGGGAAAGGCGGATTTGGTGTGCAAGCTTGTGAAGGCCCTCTACGGCCTGAAGCAAGGACCACGAGCATGGTACCACAAGATGGATGAGCAGCTGGTTGGCCTTGGATTTGTGCGTAGTGAAGCTGATCATGCAGTCTATGGGCGCACTCAAGAGGCAAGCCAGGTCATCATCTTGCTCTATGTTAATTATCTGCTCATTGCATCTGACTCCAAGTCTCTTTTGGATGATGTGAAGCAGTCCCTTGCTGCCAGGTTTGATATGAAAGACATGGGAGAGCTCAGTTACTACCTTGGCCTTCAGGTCAAGCGCGACCGGCAGCAGCTGACTTTGGATTTGTCACAGAGCACGTACGTGAGCAACATAGTCAAGCGCTTCAACATGGCAGGAGCGCGCAAGGTCGCAACACCACTGGAAGTGGGAGTTGAAGCTGAGCATGACGCAGACTCCCCACGGCATGCAAGAGAGCAGTCGCATGGAAGCAGTGCCATACCAAGCAGCAGTTGGGAGCCTCATGTACGCAGCAGTCGGCACGCGCCTCGACATCAGCCAAGCAGTGGGAGTTCTCAGCATGTTTTGCGCGAATCCGGGCGTGGCGCATTGGGAGGCGGTCAAGCGCGTGCTGCGCTACCTCAACAGCAGCAGCAGCCTTTGCCTCACCTTCAACGGCAACAACAGCCCCATCCTCATTGGCTACAGTGACGAAGATTGGGGAGGTGACCTGGACACAAGGAGGTCGACCAGTGGGTTCGTGTTTGTGCTCGGGGGAGGTGCAATCAGTTGGAGGAGCAACAAGCAAGAGTGCGTCGCCCTCTCCTCCACCGAAGCAGAGTACATCGCCCTGAGTGAAGCAGCAAAGGAAGCCGTGTGTCTACGTGAGCTGCTAGCAAGCCTTGGACAGCAGCAGACCACAGCGACTACCGTCTAATGTGACAACATGAGCGCCATTGCTCTGACCAAGAATGCCTAGTTTCACGCCCGCACCAAGCACATCGACCTGCGGTACCACTTCATCCGCGAGCTCGTGGCGAAGCAGGTGGTGCAGATCAAGTTCTGCCCTTCAAGCATGATGCTGGCAGACTTCCTGACCAAGCCGCTGGCAGCGCACCGCTTTCAGCAGCTGAGGGGACAGTGCGGACTTGTGTGATTTTTATTCTCGCAAAGTGGGAGAATGTTGGATATGGGATGCCAAAAAAAGTGACCAAAGTGGGTTGCTCGATAAAAATCATCAGGTCACAAAAGTGAATAGAGGATGTTTTGCTGGTTCTGTAGCACTTTACGGAACTCGATTCGGAGTCCGTTTGAGGGAGATATGGATTTTCAAGGTTTGGTGGCGATGGGTCCGGTTCAAGTGATGGCTCCTGCACTACCAGCACCAATGACGGCCACAATTATTGGCCAAGGAGCTTTGGAGCGGCCTTCAGGGTAGAAAGGCGGCAGGAGGACCTTCAGGGAGCTTCAAGGAAGGTCCCCACCAAGATTATTGATTGTGCACATGGCAAGGATGGTAATTCTCTTGTGTGAGAGTGTGACTGCCACTCATCCCGCTAGGCTAGGAGTGTGCTAGGAGGTGAACTTTGACAGAGTGGTTATTCCACCTCCATGTGCCAAATGAGGCGTACTTAGGCTTGTTAGAAAGCTGTGCTAATGTAATTTCTCACTCAAGAGTCGATTCAGACATTTGCGTTCTCTGCAGACCTACATTCGCTTCCGTAATTTCTGTCTGTGCAACCTACAACTCCCTCTCACAAAGAGTTGGTCCTGCCAAGGCGGCTCTTGGTGAGCCTGATCACCTCTCTGAGGGCCGCCCCAGATTCCATCAGCAGAATGGGTGATGCATCCAAAAGTGTCAGTGTTTCCTAAAACCGAACAAAAACTACTGTTTGGGCGACGACTCTGTGCACAGGAATCTAAACAAAGCACTCTCTGGACCTAGAGATAGAGAATCTTGAGCCAGACGCTACAACTGGTAAAAAATGTTTGAAATTGATCGGTGGACACACAATGCAAAACATACAAATTGGGCTCAAGATCTAGTCCCTTGAGAAAAATCGAGCGACTGAAGAACATTGCAGAGCAACCCAGGAAGCACCCGGGCCGCTCTGGCAATTGTCTAGAAGTTGCTGAAGGGTGGAGCACCACTGTGGATGCTCCAGTGGTCTGCATCAGGGATATGCATGGGCATGTTCACGATCAATTGGTCACAGTAAGATGTAGAAACAGGTGGGGACGACTCACATCACAACAGGTAGGGATGTGGTGTCTATGTGCCTCTAGCACGGTTGGCACCACGATCACTGTATCTCGCTCTCTAACCCATTGAGAATCAAGCACCCCAAAATCTTACACTCCTAAAGAATTGCACGCCAGATTTAGCTTTACATGGGAACCTTTCAAATAATTTCCTTTTGTGCAATTCCTTTACTATGGAAGGTGGCAAGCACCTTCAAAACACACAGAAAATTCGGTGTTTTGATTCACACTTCATACAAAACCATCTCAACATGATAATCATTCCCAGGAAGTTTCATTAACTTTGAATTAGGAGTACAGTAAACAAGATTTTAATACAATCATGTGAAGCTTCATTTAAAAAGATCCTTCAGGAGTATGTAAGCAACAGTTTTCGAACTTTTAAAAATGCTTTTGAAGATTTTCTTTTGGAAAGAAAATACAACAGAGATTTGGGGGGGAGAGAGAGAATGATCTCAGAAAGTAAACGTGTCATGCATGTTGAAAGTACCTACCTGTGGGTTTTTCTAATGCACATTGGGATCTACATGACTCATTTTCGTGGGTCAAAGTTTTGAAGCTCTGGTCCCAAGGCACACCAAGACAAGCAGTAAATTCAGACCTGCTTCCCAGGTAAGGGTGAAAGCGAGACCGGTCTCACGATTCCAGCAACAGAATCGGTGTTGAGTTCGATACCAATTGCAGTCTTGGTATCAAAATTCATGTCTCAGAATGGTGATTCCAGAAGATTGCGATTTCATAGTCTCAGACCCGTGAGTCTGCTGTTCCCACACTCCCCACCACCACCACCACCACCACCACCGCTGCCACCAAAAACAGCTCCACCACCACCATCACCACCACCACCACCACCACCACCACTGCCACCAATCACAGCACCACCACCACAATCACCACCACCACCTCCACCAGCAGCAGCACCACCAATACCAGCACTACCACCAGAGGCACCACTCTTTCCACCACCATCACCATGACAACCAGGAACACCACCACCATTACCATGAACACCACCAGCAGCACGACCACCATGATTTTCTGTTCAGTGTCATATTATGACACACTAACCATTGTGGAAATAACTCTGCACTTTACCCACCATTTTAGCATACTAGAATCCATTATCATTAATGGAAACAGCTGTTTGTCAGGTTTTCCAATGCTATTTGTTCATCTCTGTTCATGGACCTGGTTGAGTGTCATGGATTTCTCTCTAGTTTCATGTCATGAGCTTGGTTTTAACTGCTTAAATTCAAAGCATAGAATCATAGAGAGCTGCAAAAATGTGAGGCTTTTGAGGCATGGAAGCATGGAGGCATGAAAGAATAGAAGCATGGAAGCTGGAGAACATGGAATATTTGCATGACGATAAGTTCATGAAATCAGCAACTATATCAACTCTTGTACATCATCATCCTCATCCTCACCATCACCTCCACCAACCATCTTCTTTGTCGTTGTCATCATCTTCATTCTCGTCTTCTTCCGACTCCTCTGAACTACTATCGTCATCACTCTCTTGATGTTTCTGCTGAGCCTCATCAGTATCGTATTGAGCATCCTTGTCCTCTGTGGCACCATCTTGGCCTTGCTTATGAGCTGCTTTCATAGCCTTCCTTCCTGCTCCCCTTGCTGCCTTCTCTTTCTCCTCAATCTCAACCAGCTCCTCTGCCACAGCGCCATTGCGTGCCACCAGGAAATTCCTAAGTGGAAGGTCGTTGATCCAGGTTTTGAGACACAGCAGGTCCTGAATTGTCAACCGCGACAGTGAATGACAGAATTCCATCGCCACCCTTCCGCTGAGTGAGAAAATGCACTCAGACGGAGTACTGGTTGCTGGCACCGCTAGCACGTCCTGCACTACCAGGGAAAATTTTAGGTAGTGGATGCAGTTGTCCTTGTAAAAGTTCAACACATTCCAACGCCTGCCTCCTCTTGCTTCCTTCTTGTCCAGCTCAACCTCCTCTTCCACAGTGTCTTGCACAACCACCTGCTCTGTTGTCTCAGGTTCCTCGTACAACTCGTCCATGGGGTCCGCTATTGCAGCCTTTAGCATGCTCTGTTGCCTAGCCTTGCCGCACTCATTTATGCTTACTGCTGCCAGACCACTCAACCGTTGGCTGCCGCCAGGTGCTGCTGGTGCTGCTGGTGCTGGTGGTGGTGGTGCTGCTGCTGATGTTGCTGGCACATTGGTAGACATTGCCATGTCATTGTCCTTTTCAGGGTCTTTTGCTGCTGCTGCAGCCTCGGCAGCAGCTGCAGCCTCTGCATCAACGGTGGCTGCCCTCCTTTGTTCCTGTACCTTGGCAGAGTAGGGCTTGAAGAAGCTAAGAACCTTCACCTCAAGCTCCATGGTGGGCTTGATGCCGAGGAGCTGCATCCAAAACAGCACAAAGAAACATATGTTTAGTATGAATAACCCCCAAAACTGAGAATCATAGCATGGAAAAACTTGTTCAAACCCATCACCAGCATCAGCACCACCATAACCACCACCACAACCACCAGTAGCATCACCACCACCACTTGTACCTTGTGCACGCGCTCAAAGAAACGGAACTGGAACCGAGGGTCGACCACTGTTGCCGCAACGTGGCGGATGCTGCACTTTCTCACGTACTTCTCGAGTTGCAAGAAAAATCACAACGGAGCAGACATGTTTAAGAATAAGTTTAGGAAACATTGAACATGTACAGCTAATGCATATAGGAAAAAAATGAGATGGAAATATGCACCACTACTAACAACAGCAGCACCACCACAACCACCTCCACCACCATGACCACCACCATGACCACCATCACCGACACCACCATCATCATCACCACCATGTTCTCAACTTCTCCACGGCACTGGAGAGTCCCAACTGCTGCATGATGAGAAGTTTCTCGGTGTTCTCCAGAGCAACTTTCTTCACGTGCCAGATGTGAAGTTTTTGCAGAGTTGTGCTGAAAAAATACACCACAAGGGACAGATTTGGGTACTACTGCCCACTTATGTCCTTGGTGAAGCCCTTGAATGGCTTCAGGATTGCAATCACCACGCAGAGGAGCTTCCAACCCTGCCCACTAGGAGTAAGGGCAGGGTCCCAAGACTGGAGCCACACATCAAGCAGCTCTTTGATCCTCACCACCCTCTCACACATGTCCAGGGTGCTGTGCTATCGCGTGGGGGTGTCGAGGTGCACAGAGAGGTCGTTCACACTAAGGGCCTGAAAAGCGCCGATGAGCGACTGCTCACACTTTTCAGACTGGCTGACATCGTTCACAATGTCTCGTGCCACTTAAAAGTACACCTCCACCCGATCCACTGCAATCAAGTCTTTCACAGCCAAGTTCAAAATGTGGCCCATGCAATGAATGTCGCCAGCGTTGTTGAACCTATCGATTTGCATTACCAAGAAGTTATCCACCATGGAGTCATTCATACTGTCATTGTCCATCATGACACAGTAGATTTTGTCCCAAAGCCCCCACTCCTTCATGGCAGTTTAGAACAGGTCAAAGACAATGGCGGCAGTTGCATCGTCAAAGCAGGAAGGGAAGGCCAAGACCACGCTGTGCATCTGCCAGTTGGCAATCCAGTATGTGGTCACACCCAAGTACTCGTGATTTGGGTTGGTGTCAACCGTCCGTTTTGAATAAAACACATGAAAGAAACTCCAAAAATAAATTCCCAGTCTCTTGAGGAAAGCTGCAGCTCTGTTCTTCAACATCCGCGTCAATGCTATCCTACCAGTCAGGATAGCAAATGGGTTGCAATGTAGGAAATCTTGGTGCAGCCAGAATGATTCTATGCTCAGAAAGCTTTTATTCTTGTCCACAACATGCTTCCAGATGCAGCAGTGGAAGTTATTCTTATTGAAAACCAGCCCACACCCATGACACCATGTGCAACATGCGTGTTTGTACCGTCCACTTCAGGTGCCGTGTCTGCTGCAGCCTTTGTTGCAGCAAGCAGGCTTTTTTGCACCTCCAATTCCTTCAACTCCTTACATTTCTCTTTGTCATCCAGCCGGAAGTGTTTCCACATGCCCAAGGTGTTACCCAGTGTGTACGTCCCCTTTAGGCCTGTGTGCTTCGGACACAGCGTGCACGCAGCCCTTAGCTATCCATTGATCACCACATAGGTGAACATGGTCCACACAACGGATGGCTTTGCCCTGCGTTTATCTACCCGGCTGCGGATGTTCAGCGTTTCCTGGATGAGCGTGCCACCGGGCTTAGAGGCCAATGCACTGGGCGCCTGCTTGTGCTGGCTCTGCTGAAGCAACTGCTGCTGCTGCTGGTGCTGCTGCTGCTGTTTTTGCTACTGGAGTAGCTGCTGTTGCGACCCCTGAGTAGCCATTGTCACTGCTAGAGCCCGGCCTGGTGGCTGGGTCAAAGGCACTGTGCCTTAGAAAAGAGCGATGGATCGATTCATAGTGCTTTGTGCACCGTGCGACTGGCAGGGCATAACACAGACAGATCCCACGAGTGAGTCCTAGAGTTTCACCTTAGGGTTTCACCCTAGGGTGAAACCCTAGCTAAAGGCATGTCATTTGGGCAGCAAAATGACAGTTTTCAGTGTAGCTGTCCCGACCAATGCGGTACACGGGCAGCAATGTACGGGCAAAAGAACATGGTGTGTGGGGGGTTAGGGAGTATATGAATATTATTGATCAGCCCAACGGTGGTCGTTATTGAACCAGAATCCCAGCTATTTCCCCACCCCCTTCCCCCTTGCCTTTGCCACTCGCCGGTTTTGTGATTCTCGCCCATAGAATCAGCATTGCGAGTCAATTCCAAGCATTAGCCTCGGCATTGTGATCCCGGACTCGGTCCCAGACTCGCAAGTTGTGGATTTGAGACCCAGTTTTTGATGAACAGGCTTATTCCCAGGTTCGCTCCCCCCTCCCCCCCTCGCCCGTTCCATCCCCCGCTACCCCCATCCTTGACCCCATGCAGTGTATATAGAGAGTGTATGAGACCACTGTTTGGAGGCTTATTTGTCATCAGTGTACATTAGCGCGTCCTTGGTCAAGACAGATCCATGGAGTTTCCTGACTGCACTTGTGTCCAGATTTCTTCCAAAGTGTACTGCAAAGACTACACTTCCATATCCACTCATACTACACACTTTCATGGTGATGGCTTGGGGGGGGATTTGGGGGGGGGGGGGGGGCGGGTTCCGAAATGCGGATCAACGATCAGAGACATCTACAAAATCTCAGCGGATACAGTGGCACAAACATTACAACAACGAATGTTTTGTTCATCCTCCGCCACAAGATTTTGCTCAATTTTGTGATCAAACGAACATTGGCGGTGAAACACTAGAACATGTGAACATTGAAATTGCATGGATGGGGAATTCTCAGGAAACCAAACTCGTGCAGACAAGGCCCGACACCCAACCATTGCGATGTCGTTGGATGGTGGAAGAGGGGACTTGTCGACGGTGACGGATGATTGCTTCCAGTTGTGCCCAATGTACAAAGAAATCTTGTCGCTCGTGTGGCTGGTTGATTTATGGACCGCCGCACAAGCGGCAGAATTTTTCTTGACTGCCGAACACTTGTGTACTTACATCCGCTTTGAAGGGATAAAATAGTGAGCTTCGGTCCACTGCTTGTCTATTATAACATTAGGTGCCAAAGTACGATAGAGCTAGAAAACACATTTCTAGCTTGAATTTTTTTCTTGTAGATTATTCTGTTTTTTTCATTACTGGAGACGTCCAATGCAGGAAATGATCTCCTTGGAAGCAAAAAATGGTGTTTCTTATCATAGATGTAGGATTGAATGGACAATACATATCTCAGAAGCATTTTCATGAGGTATACTAATATTTTTTTCCTGTTACGGGAAATTTTCAATGTAGCAATTGTTTTTTGAAAGAATTAAAATTAAATGAGGTAAAGTATAGAGTTACATAGTTCATAAAGTTATAGTTAAAAAAATATTAGTGAAGGTGTAAAAGTTATCTTTGTAAATAACTTAGGTTCAAGTGATCAAAAGTGGTGAATAAAAATCACTTAATTTATGAAAATTTGCACTTGTTCAAACCTTCACCAACACTACAGTCACCATTTCTTTCATCTCAATACGCACTCCCCACATAAAATTTCACAAGTGTACATCTCTACACACAACCCACACACAACTGGTCATACACCTCCACTCACACTCCCGTAATTCACTCCCCCCCCCCCCCCCCCCCTCTATGCCCTCCCCCCTGCTCAACCTGGACCAACCTACCTCAAATACATCACAAAAACCAGTGTACACAAGTGTAGATTTCTACACACAATCCATACACCCAGCCATTCATCTCCACTGAAATGCCCCACCTACACTTTCCTTCCTTGCCCCATACACATGGCCACCGCCGATCAAAGCACTCAAACCCAACATGCACAAGTGTAGATTTGTACACACAACCCACACATTTTGGAACACATCTCAATTTACACACCACACATACACTTCCAAAGCCCATCCCCCCTTCCCACCTCCCTTGTCCAACCACCAACAAAAAATCTTAAATACATTAATCAAACCAGTATACAAAAGTACAAATAGATACACAAAGCCCATACACCCAACCATACAACCCCACGTACAATTCTCACAATAAATTTACACCCCCAAATCCCCCCTCTCCCACCCCACCCAATGACCATCAACCAACCTCAAACACATTGATCACACCAACATACACAATTACACAATTTTTAACACAACCCACACACCCAGCCATACACCTCCACTTACACTCCCCACATACACTTTCCACACCGTCCTCCTTCACCCAACCACTGCTGTCCACATCACTTAAAACAGCATAAAAATGTGTATGTCTATAAACACAACTAAGATATCAACCATGCACCTCCACTCGCAATTCCCACATACACTTTCAGCCCTTCCTGTCCCCTGCATACCCAACCACCTCTGATTAAATGAATTAACTAGATGTACTTGGAAGTACCTTGCATGGAATCTTCCAAGTGTAGTAAAAAACAATGTATTCAATTCACTTAGTGCATGAAAGTCCTTTTATTATCTCTATCTCCTCTGAACTCTGCACAATCATTGCTTTCCAACTAATTCTTCGAGCAAGGAACTGAGATCTCTCTCCACAGCCATGGTGCATCACGAGTGGGGTTCTACGTGTGGCCTTGCACATCTGGTGATTAGTTCCATTGATTTCATTGCTTTACTAGATTACTAATAGAATTATAGCTGTCAGAAGTGTTTCTCCTCTCCGCACTATCCTCAAACTTGTGGGCTCCTGCCACGGCAGTCTGCCACCTTCGTCAGCCACAGACGTCTGCAAGTTGCTGCCTCTGGTACGCATGCCAGCACTTTTTTTTCACTTGGACGCAATCTTAGTTCCCATAAATAGCCTCAGTATTGTGCAATATTGCGCTGACGTCTGGAGCCCAAGACCGCGTCAGCAGCTTGCAGCTGCACTGTTCTCAGTGGAGCTCACCTGCATTTGCTCCAGGTTGCTCCCCTTTCTTGTCACACTTTTTTTTGCATTGTAGCCTGTTCAAGCACTGCTTCGCCCAAAGCACCGGTCGCATCGCTGAGTGCTTCACGGCCAACCACATCATCTCTCAATGTAGTTCTCATCTTCTGCATTTTGGGCTGCATTCCCTTACTCTTTTTCACGTCTAATGCACCGTAGCCCGGTGCTGACTCTCTTGTTAGACCTCCACTTTCCGGGTTGCCAGCAGCAGCACTATTCACCTGTATGTTATTCACGTTCTTGTCATCAGAACCACCGCACAGGTGACTTAACAGCCGCAACCCTTCTGTTGCCTGCACCCTGTGCATCATAGTTCCCAGCCCATTTCAGGCCTTCTGATCTAATGGCAGAAGCGTGCAACCCCGACTAGCTCTTTTACCTCTATCATCACGTGTTTGTGGTTCTGTCACAGTTGATTGGTTTCCCGATGATCATCGTGAGGGAAAAATTACTCATCATGGTTGTCTGATAATCTTCCTTAGCATTTCCTTTTTCTCAAAATCCTGTCGACAGTAGGATGCACCCTGCCACCCTGTCATCGAATCTCGTGATGTCCACTTCTTTGAAGACGTGTTTGAATGGGACTGTTTCTGCCTGTCCCCTCCTGCCTGTCTTGTCCAAATCTCTCAGCTTGGGGAAGGCCCTTTGGTATGTGAACCTGTTTCTTTGGAACTTGTCTCCAATGCGCCCCGGACTTGTGGCACCGACGCCAATCCTATTCCTGTTCTGACCCCTTTCACGTCCGCAGGCTCTTTTCCTCATCTCTCATCTACTGCTTCCTCCTCTGCTCCTTCTCCCTCACTTCTGGCCTCTTCTTCTCCACCTGCTGCATCTTCCACAAGTCCTCCGCTTGCACCAATCTCTCCAGTATCTCCTGTGGACTTTCCTGTACTGTTTCTCCTTGAATCCAAGTTCCCTCCTTGGCCTTATTCTCCTAATTCTCCCTCTAACTCTACAGCTCGCCTTGTCCCTCCCTATGTATGTGGTGTTCATCTGCATTTCCTCTCTAAATACAATCACGAGCCCACCACTACCTCTAAAGGCCCTTCCACACTTGGACACTCGGACTGTACAATCCATTGAGCCTGGGCTTTTTACCCTTGGGCTCACCGTGTTCGCCAAAATGTCAATCTCCATGCCAGCGATAAACCTTACCTCTGCTGTTGGGGTACTTTCTTCTAGAGCATGAGTTTCATTATGCTCTCACCATATTCCTCTTGGGGTATTTTGCCCAATGTTTTGCCATTGCTGGTCCCTCACCACTGCCTACAGAGCCTGTGACTTTCTACGAGGCTTGCAAAGTTGCTGACTCCCCTCTGTGGGAAGCACCCATGCACCGTAAACTCAAAGCACCTGCTGAGCATGGTGTATATGACCTTATGGATCTTCCCCCTGGAGGAAAAGTTGTTTCATCCAAGATGGCCTATTCTCAAAAATAAAATCCAAATAACACAGGTCAGCACTAGAAGGTACGTCTCACAGCCAAGGAATTCTCTGAGATTCCTGGAATTGATTTTGATGAGACCTTTGGCCCTGTAGCCCAATACACCATTGCACGAGCCCTTCTGAGACTTGTTACTTAACAAGATTTGGAATCTTAGAAAATGAAATTGAACAATGCCTTCCTTCATGGCAGGCTAGATGAAGAGATATACATGATTTGAACTCCCAGGTTAACAGATGGCACAAAGAAGGTGTGGCAACTGCGAAGTACCTTCTATTACCTGAAGTAGTCGCCATGCTGTTGGAACCAGGAGATCACTTCCATGCTTGAGAAATGTGGATTTTTTAGGAGCACTATGGACATTAAATTTTTCCTTAGTGCATCATCTTCCCCGCTTGTTTCCATCCTTGTGTACATGGATGATCTGCTCCTTGCATCTCCCAGTCAAGCTGCTGTTGAAGGAGCCAAAACCCTCCTCTGTTAAGCTCACAGAATAAAAGATATTGGTCCAGCCCGGGTCATTCTGAGCATGGAAATTGAACGGGATGGCACAAAATTGACACTATATGTGTACCATGCTGCATATATCTGCAGTCTGGATGAGTGCTTTGCCTCCTTGCTCTCTGCTATTCCATCAACTTCCACATCAATGACCGCAGCAGGACAGACCCTGCTAGAGTCCTTGGACAACTCCAAGCTGGGGGAGACAGTCAATGTCACAGAGCACCTACATGTCATTGGTTCTCTCATATGTATTGCCACCACCACTCGTGCTGATGTAGCATTTAAAATGAAATTTCTATTGTAGTGCTCTCAGTGTCTCAGGGAGCGACACCTCAAGGCGGCACTTTGTGTGGTGTGATACACACTCTCATCCCCATGCTTGGGCCTGCACTTTGTGGTTGATGGCTGTTTAGACAATCATTGGGCTCATGGTGTAAATGTACGTAGTTGTACGGGCTATATTTTTCTGATTGGTGGCATGGTTTTCTCTCGGAAAACATGTAAACAAGGGTGTGTAGCAAGGAGCTTGAGTGAGGCAGAGTATGTAGCTCTTGGTGTGGGTAGATGTGAGGATTTCTGGATTTGCCGCTTGCTGCAAGAACTGAGCGTTCCGATCCATTGCATCACCTTGTGTTATGACAACCAGAGTGCAAGGCCATCAGTTAAAATTGATGGCATGCACCACCTTCAAATGAAATGCATCAATGTTGAGCATCACTCTGTTGGTGATTGCATTGCCGCAGGCTTGGTTCGAGTCATCTGGGTGGACACACAGTCACAATGTGCTGACTTTTTTTTACTAAGGCACTCAACAGAAACATCTTCAATTTCGGCATTCACGCTGTTGGCCTAGCCTGTCCCCACGACCCTGGTTGATCATCGTCTCCTTCTTCCTGTCACCACTGATACTAGATTGTCTTTGCATGTGAGGGCTATGACTGTGGGTCATGGGGGAGACTTAGAGTCCACAGTTAAGTTGTAACCCATCACACATGTACTGCCCCTTGTCTTGCTTCTCATGTTCCTTCCAACCACATTGTGTGCAGCAGGTCTGTCTGGTGATCAATGTCTCATTGTGGAGGTAACTCTTGAGGCAATTTGTTGGAAAAATTCCCTTATAAAGCCTTGGAAAGAGATGAAAACTCATCCAGAACAGATGAACAAGAGATGATAACTCATCCAAAGTTGTCAGGGAATTGGGGTTGATAGTGTCGGTTGTGCTGTGCCTGCTGCCGCCATCTCTTCTACCTCCCTTGCTTTCAGGTACCATTTAGCCACATCCCGTGATATTGGTTCCATGTGAAGTTTTGCAACTTCCGCAATTTTTTCAACTCCTCCTTTAACCGTTGCTTGGTCATGGGTGGCTCCATTAGAGGCAGGTTTTCTGCCATGAATGAGGATGTAGACTGCTCAACTGCTCTACTCTACATGCAGATTCTGTGGTTAGAAGGAAACATTACCCGACGATAATATTGTGGTCACTAATTTGGCAAACACTCTAGACCGTTTCGTCATGAAGATCAGTCGAAGTGATTTACAAAGTCAACAAATCTACCGACGACCATCGGTGGGTTTTCCTTCAAGCACCCTTGGTTCGTTGTGCGCTATCCATCTTCTAAACCATGCCATTGCTTATGAAAATATGAGAATCTCCTCCACCCAATAGTGCTGCTACCATTTTTTAATAATTATAACCCCTGATTTGTGCTCGTTATGGTATTGATGGTGGTCATCCTCACAAACCTCGTCATATCATGCGGTCTCAAGAAGCCTTGTCTGAATTATTGTGAGCCATTGAGATGGGCAATCTGTTGGTACACAGTTTTCCAACTGGACAGAACACGTTGTATTTTGCCCCTCTGAATGCCCCAATGCAGTGCCGGGAGGCCCCAACAAGCCGCCAAATGAAGAAAAATCCTTGCATTATACTCTAGCTTCTTGAAGAGAGCTCCTAATCTACAAAGGATGGGACAGTATAAGAGTTGAAGACATGCTCAATTTGGTGCAAGCTGAATTGCCAGAATCAGTTAAGCAATGAGGAAGTTGTAGGCTCTCAAAGTTGAGATGTGCAATGTGGCTCGGGAACGTAAGCCAAAGACCGGCATACGGTGGAAAAATCCACCGGACATGAGGAAACATGTGGCTCTGGGGAAACGATCCACCGGAGGACTACAGAGCTATTCAATGAATGTTTTCCACAGGAGCAAGTAGTGCATGTTATTAATGGGAAACTTCGCCAAATTCCTTGCTCGGAGTACTCAACTCAGTAGTAAAGTTTGTCACCCAGGGACGGTAAGAATTCTGACTGCAGGTCCGTCCGTGGACAGGTTTCAAATCCCGTCAGTATCCATCACCAAACTTAATAGTTAACTCATCACAACACATTGCAAAAATACAAGGGGCACAACCACTACGTGTAGGGACATCTATGCCTCCGCCCTCCGGAAAGGCGTTCTCATGGGTCCTTGATGGGCAAGGGCACCTCATTGGGCGGGCACCATGTGCGCCGCTAGCTGAGCGGCTGGATTGGTGTGCCACGCATCATCAGGAATGGTTGTAGCTACAATAAACGGAATCACATGCAATTCAGTGCTTAGGAATGGTTGTAAATAGCACTTCAATTCGTCAGATCATGTCCATGTCCAAAACATATTGCAAATTATTGTTATTCTCTTTGCAAAAGGGACTGTCTTTCAACTGTATCCAGCTCCGACACACATGGCGTGAGGCGAATGCAATGCAACAGTCCCAATGCAAAAACCCTCAGCACCTTCCCTGAGCCCGTCCGCACACCTTCCACATCATGAGTGGCATAAAAGACACAAACAACTGACAATGAGGTGACATGTGATGTGACGCTGCTGTATCAAACAACCACTCGTACATGGGCAAGATGTGTGATGTGGTGATGTGCGTGTGCCCAAAGCGCGGACCTGGCTGGGAAGCTTCAGTGGTCTCTGGGGGGAAAGTAGTGGGCGCAGCATCCTGCATGTCAGCAGTGTGTGGGATTGCCATGTCGTCGTACACGTGCTGGGCCCACCCTAGGATCGGCACCGGAGCCGTAGCAAAAGGTGGCATGTAGTGCAGGGGAAGCCCATAGGGCCCAGGCTGTGGCGTCATCTGCTGCAGCGGCTGTACCTGAAGCTGATGCTGATGTGGCAGTCCAAAAGTGGCTGCTGCTACAGGATGGTAGGGATCCAGCCCAGGTGGTCCATGTCCACCAAAGTGCTGCATCGTAGGAAACTGCTGTACTGGCTGATGCCGCTGCTGTACCTGCCTCTGCTTCTGCTGTGTCTGCCTCTGTTGTTTCTCCATCATCTGCCACTGGAGGGAAGGGCACCTGCGCCAGAAATTCCCAGTCTGGTTGCAGTAACTGCACCTCTGGTTACCATGGCCGCGTCCACGACCACGACCACTGCCACCAGACCAGACACGACCCCCTCTCGAGGATCCTCTAGGAGAAGTGAATATCGTCTGGGTTGCTGCAGCAGCAGCGGAAGAGGAACTATAGTGTGCATATGCTGTCGGTGGTGCAGCTGTCATGTTACTAGCCTCACCCTTCAGTATGTCTTCGTAGTTACGCAGCTCTTCAAAAACGGAGGAGAGGTTGATGAGCTCGATTTCAGCGACTGGGTGGCAACGCAGCAGGTCACGCCAGAACTCCTTGTACTGCTCGCCGAGCAGCACTACGTCCAGCAACTCAAGGACGGAGCACGAGGCACCTAGACCCAAGATTCATTGGCGAATGTCCATGGCTTCATCCCAGAACTCAGCGACTGGCATGCCTGGTTTAGGGTAGATGTTACGCAGGCGATCTCTCAGCGTCACAACAAGAGTCATGTCCTGTTCTTCTTGTCGCGTGGATAAGTGGCACCGGGCGTCATGCAGTCGTGCTGCACCACTTCGTGGATTGGAGGGATGTTCACCTCGGCCGCCAAAGCAATAATGGCACAGAGCGTAGGCTTGTGGTTCTGACAGACTGCGTGTTAATGCATTGAATGCGGACAGTAGCATGAGGTTGGTTGCGGCATCTGGAGGTGGACAAATGTAAAGTTCCTCCAGCCCATGCTCTGCCGCCCATGACAAGAAGATGTCCCTCCATGCCAGGTAATCCCTTGTCCCAAGCTGCCGAGGAGATAGTTCCTTTTGGCCTAGTCCAAGCTGCGCCATTGCGGCAGCAGTGAGGGTGACATTAGGAGCGTTGTCACCACTACCGACGTTGCCGGCACTGCCGACACCTTAACTTTCCCCATCTACCTCGCTCATGATGCTTGGGAAGTGGCTCAGGGGATCTGCCTAGCTCTGGACGGTGCTGGAGGGGACCAAGAAAATTGTGGCAGCAATTTTCCGGGCCCACTTTGGGCCCAGTTTTCTGCCGAGAGCCCGAAGCTCTATATGGAAGCCACCAAAGACTTCCTGGGGTCCTGCAAGTGCGATCCCGCCCCCCCAAACCCTTTGCCCACCCTTAGAGTTGCAGTTTGGCACCTTGGGGAGGCCCTTAATGGGGCGTGTGGGACCTTCTTTCGGCTGCGGCTCTTCGTCCCAGGCTTCTGCCACATGAACAAAGCCCTACTAGGGCTTGCACGCCCACTTAGGGATGATTCGACTCCCTGGATCTGCTTCGCCGCCCTGCACTAGCCTGCCGACCGTAGCTGATGTGGTGTCCAAGTGGCGGCCGCCCCGTTCTTCAGCTCCTACGGTCAGCTCTCGCCCTCCCCAGGCCCAAAAAAGCACTCTGACACCATGAGAACAATTTTACACATTGAATGGGACCAATGGCGATTCGTTTCAAGAAGTGTGGATCACGTGAGCTCCAAAAATCCTAGGGTGAACTCACAGTTTTTGCTACAAGTGCTCTAGTAACAAGTAATCCCCCTGTTACGGGTTAGACTCGCTGGTCGAGTTTCACCCGTCAGCCGGCGAGCAAAGCTCGCCGGCGCTTGACAGGGTGCAAGGGAGAAATCGTCCTATGCCCCTAGAAAAGGTGCGGCGACACCTGCAAAGCCACAAATTAGGCCAGATATTAGGAAACCTACAAGAGTCCTACAAAAATGCAAGTTGGAGTCTAATTTAGGTCTCTCATCACAGCAAGCACAGTATGCCACATGATTCTCAAGGACAAAACCAGGTCTGGTAGTTGGGGCAGGCAAGGGTCGACGGCCGGCGGATTGTGTGAGACAAGAGAGCGAAACCGCCACATGACAGGCTTGGCAAGCGCGTGTCTCCACTATCAACGTGGATCACCACCGACCGTCGAGTCCTCATGCACTGCACATGCGAGGGCACATTCGCACGGATATATATACAGGAGATTAACAGAGACTAGAAAGCTCATGCGTAGAATCAGAGCTCACACAAAACACAGCCATGAACACAGAGGACCTGCCCGGCCACGTTGGAAGCACACTTGTTTTGTGACAAAGGGTTACAGGCCAACGACCCTGACCGGTCTTCACATTGCTCACAGGTTTTGTGGCGGACGGGATTTTTGTCACGGACGACATCGCCATCAAACTCTAAGAAACTTCAGTGGGAGACTGTGTAATGGCATAGAAGGAGACGGAGTCCAACCAAAATGATTCGAGTGGCCTTGGATTCCAGCTATAGAGGTGGCAGTTTGACATCCACCTCAGGCATGAGAGGCTGCTGGAGGTCATGAAGAGAACGAGAGTCCTTGAACAAGTGAGAGCAACAGAAACACAAAAAGAGGGTTTTGCACAGACAAACACGGAGGTGCTCACGTTGCGGGTCTCCGCTATGTTTGATTTTAGGAATGTACGTTGGAAGAAATGCTTAGAAAAAGCTCTGTGTCATTCATCAATCTAAGTTGCTTGCAAGCAAAATCCTTGTAATGAAGTGACTCCTCACGGTGAGAATTAAGGAGGGAGATGATGTCATCACTACCATGCAGTACATTGAGTCACATGCCTCACAATGCAACAATGTGGGGTGGAAGATTAACCTGTAGCTACAAGCGATGGCCCTCCTCATGGCTCTTCTTGATGGTTGATTAGCTCTCTGATACACTTGACCACGACCACACAACCCGGCATCGCCCTCTCCGTCAACCTCCTCGTACCTTTCTGATAGTGTCCCTGGGCAAGATTCCTTCATGACGCTTTGTGAGTGGAGTGTTATGTGGTCTCCAGACCATGACTCGGACTTTGCTTTTGATGGTACACTCTGGAGGTAGTGTATGGCTACAAGGACAATTACTTGGCCTGGATCCATCATGGGTATAATGAATCAGGCCACGTGTTCCTGCTGGGTAGCACAGTTGTATCTTGGTGCAGCAGCAAGTATGGCAGCATTGCATGTAGCTGATCATAAGTTGAGTATGTTGTGCTGGGGGTACTGAGTTAGTGCTGCTGCAACGTCTGTGTTTTGAGCTGCATGAGTGTTTGCCTTGCATCATTCTGCTTTGTGACAGCCAGATTCTTCTTGCCATTGTACAGAAATCTTGTGCATTTCATGCACACACAAAGCACTTAACTGTTGAGCATTGATTTGTGCATGAGATTGTGGAGAGACAGGTGATATTTGTCATCTGGGTCGGCACAAACATGCAATGGGCTCACTTTCTGACCAAGGAACTGGCGCAAAGGAAATTCATGGTGGCCATGTTTTGTGTTGGGATTCGCCCTTTTCTTTAGGGTGCCTGAGAGTGGGGTGAGTGTGTGTGTGTGTGTGTGTGTGTGTGTGTGTTTTGACTTAACAATAACTCTTTGTGCACTTATGTTAGGTCCACACGTCTATGGACATGAGTACTGTTGTGTCATGCTCGAGTGTTGTGATGTGAGTTATCCACTTCTGTTTGTACAGCACACTGTGACCACTCAGCCATGTCCATGCTCATGCGGAGCTTTGATGTAGACCAAGCTGGCGTTGAAGCACCGGCGGGTAGTGGCCCCACTCACTAGAAGCTGCCGTACAGCTGCATTGGCAAGCAACAAGCAACTGAGCACCATAATTCATCTCCACAGCGTAGATGGCATGGCGCACTGTGCGCCATGGGCGAGTAACAAGAGGGAGAATGTTGAAACAGTGCCCCACGCCATGGCGACAACGGTCCATAAGTAGACCTCCAAAAGTCAGAGGAGATTGGCTCAGTGGATAAAGGAATATACCATGGTAACCAAGGGCCTGGGTTCAGGTGCAGCCTCTGAAAATATTGTAATTGCTTAGGTGAAAGTAACTACATGGTCCAAGATGATCACTGGATGTTCACAGGTTCACTGAAAGCTTCTAGGTAAAGCGTTCTTGCTTCTAGAAGCCGACTAAAGATTCCAGGAAAGAGAGGTCCCTTTGAGATGGGATCAGTGCCCCCACAAGGAACGTGAACGTTCCTAGAAGGGGAGATGCCTTAAAAATGATGGTTGCTTCATCTAGAAAAAGGATGCAGGTCTAGGGAAGCAGGCTCATGCCCAATATCGGGATCCTTGAGCTAGAAGCAACCACCAATAGAGATGCACAAGAATCCAATTGTGAAACCTTCCACATAGCATGCCATTCTACAAGGCATGGAAGCTCCTAGGAAGCCTAGCCTTTTTAGTTACTTGTATGCATGGTGAAGGCTAAACCTGTGGATATAAAGGCCACATATTCTTGGCACACCTGTGTGTGTAACAAGTCGTAGCATCCGGCTCATTACTCTGCATCTCTAAGTTCAGACGGTGTTTACTTTGGATGCTTGTGCACAGAGTCACAACCAAAATAGTGGTTTTGGGCCGGATTTTGGACAAACAAGCACTGCCGCGTGCTACACCTGCCATGTGCCGTAAGGTGTACGTATGCTCTGTGCTTGTCACTTGATATCTCTCTTTGCACTCTAAGCTATTCCAGCTTGTGAAATTTTGCATGCCTCCCTACCCAAACCCTTGCTGTTCCTTGCACCTTCTAACTTGCTAGTACATTATCCCACTGGACAATGTCGCCGCATCCCTGGCAGAAAGGCTGGGAAGCTTAAAAGCACTTTCCTAAGGAGAGAGTTATAGATAGGGAGAGGGAGAGAGACAGAGAAAAGAAAAACAAAGAGAGAGGGGGAGAGAGGGAGACGGGGAGAGAGAGAGAGAGAGAGAGATAGAGAGAGAGAGAGAGAGAGAGAGAGAGAGAG
>SZWC01021832.1:18881-31158 GCA_023375785.1 Penium margaritaceum | reverse complement strand
CCAGTTTCAGAGGCACCTTCAGTTGTGCCTGAGCCATACACCCGTGGGGGCAGACTCCGAGCCCTTCCCCAGACGTCTGTCTCGCACGTCTCTCAGTCACAGCGTCGCACCCGGTCCAGTGCACCCTCCACTGCAGCTGGCTCCACAGCCAGGCCTACAGGGCTTGACGCCCTTGGTCTCGCCATCAGTGTAGTCCATCCTAGTTCAGCGGTGGGCTATGCACTTGTTGCTCATGAGTTCCTCAGTGCCTTGGATTCATCTGCACTAGGATATGTTGCTGCCTGTTTTGCTGCAAGTGGTCTCCCTTCTCTGACATCACTCCCTGCTGAGCCCACCACCGTGCGTCAGGCTAGGGAGGCCGCTGATGCTGAGCTGTGGGAAAAGGCCATGCAGGAGGAGCTTAAGGCCTTCAACGAGCATGAGGTGTTCGAGCTGGTGGACCTCCCACCCGGTCGTAAAGCCGTCTCAGCCCGTTGGGTACTTCGGCGCAAGCTGAAGCCCGATGGCACGATTGACAGATACAAGGCACGCCTCACCGCCAAGGGTTTCTCCCATATCCCGGGCGTCGACTTTGATGAGACCTTTGCTCCAGTCGGTCGCTACACTACCGCCCGGGCTCTCTTGAGCCTGGTCGCCCAGCATGACTAGGAATTGGAGCAGATGGATGTTAACAACGCATTCCTGCACGGTCGCCTTGATGAGGAGATCTACGTGGTGCAGCCCCCAGGCTTCACTGATGGCACTAACAAGGTCTGGCGGCTGCGTAAGGCACTGTACGGGCTCAAACAGTCACCGCGCTGTTGGAACTTGGAGATCGCCTCCACTCTGGAGAGAGGTGGCTACCACCGCAGCTCAGTCGACCCCGCACTCTTTTTGAGTGCACCTTCGCAGCCCCTCGTGGCCATTCTGGTCTACGTGGATGATCTCCTCATTGCATCACCCAGTCCTGCAGCCGTGCAGTCAGTGAAGACCAAGGTCCAGCTTGTGTGTTTCTTGGCATGGAGCTCGAGAGGGACCGTCAACGCAGGACACTGCATGTGCACCAAGCTGCGTACATTCGCAGCCTGGGGGAGCGCTTCTCTTCACTGCTTGCCGAGACCCCCACAACATCCACACCAATGACCCCGGCAGGCCAGCGTCTGCTGAAGTCGTCTGACCCATCTCAGTTGGGCAACACTGTCGACGTTGCCAATTACCTGAGTGTGATTGGATCACTGATGTACCTCGGCACTACCACCAGAGCCGATGTGGCCTTTTTGGTCAACTTCCTGGCTCAGTTCTCTTAGCAGCCTCGGCAGAAGCACCTCGAGGCTGCACTGCGCGTGGTTCACTACGCCTTGTCTACTGCACGTGTCGGCCTGTGTTACAGGTCCCAGCCCTATGTGGTTGTTGATGGGTACACTGACAGTGACTGGGCCCATGATTCGGATGCGCGTAGTCGCACAGATTTCATCTTCCTTGTAGGTGGCTCTGCCATTTCATGGAAGAGTGGCAAACAGGGATGCGTGGCGTGCAGCTCCAGTGAGGCTGAGTATGTTGCACTCGGCGCAGGTACGTGTGAGAGTGTGTGGATTTCTTGCTTGTTGCAGCAGCTTCGCGTGCCCATCCGCTGCATCACTCTGTGCTGCGACAACCAGAGCACTAAGGCAATTGCAGAGCATGATGGCATACACCACCCTCGCACCAAGCACATCAACATTGAGCATCACTTTGTGCGTGAGCGCATTGCGGCAGGAGATGTTCAGGTTGTCTGGGTCAATACGCGTTAACAGCGTGCAGACTTTCTCACCAAAGCTCTTAGCAGTGGAATGTTCGAGGCTGCTGTGCATGCTGTCGGCTTGTTGCGCGCTCGTAATCCACCTGGCTGATGTGATGTTTCGTTCCACTCGTCGTGAATCCTCGTACGTTGTGTGGGCTGTTCGTCTGTGGGTCATGGGGGAGTGTTAGTGTTTGAGACACACGCAAGTGACCTCTTGTCTCCACCCACTCACTCACTCACTCACTCACTGCAGGTGACTGAACACCATTGAAGCCATGGTCCAAGCAAGGCTGTTCGGGTGCAAAGCAGGAGTGATCCCAGCCATGCTCACGCCCTTCTGTGGTGGAACCATGCAATTCTCAGTGGTTGAGTGTGAGCCACTCGGTAACTGAAACTTGAGAAATTACTTGAGGTGATGCATGCACCACATACGCTCGTCGTCGATGTGGTTTCTGGAATTATGTTCATGCATGCTGTGCAGGTTGTTTGGTTCTTGCCCGGGTTGCTGATCCTACGGGGCCACACACTTAGTCGCTCTGAGGTGTGAGAAATCGCGGCGGCGTTTTGCCGACTGGTCAGGTTCGACCCCGGGGTGGCGGCTGGGCCCCACTTCGAGTCACTCGAGTGGGTGGCCCGGCCAACTGCGGCTAAGACCTCGCTTGCTCGTTACTCACGTACTTGTTGTTCTCACGTGATCTCTCAACCAGGTTTCTCACCTCTCTCGCCCCACCCTGTCCATGGATGTCTCTCCTTCCTAGACTAGTGTGTGTGAGAGCTTAAGGCGGCCTCTTGCCGCTGCCTACAACTAGGACATAGACAAAGGGTACAGAGGGAGCACTCACAAGTAGAGCTTGGTCAACTAGATTACGATGATACTCGTTTGAATTAATTAGGGCATGCAGGCACATCCAAAACTGGCATGAGCTCTAGGTGTGAGGGGCAAACGACGAAGGCCAAATGCGGTTAATTATGGAATGCATTAAGAGTAAGGAGAGAGTACAATGAGCCCTACTGTGATCTTATGTATTATAGAGTGTTTGCAAGCTTGCCCAACCCCGTCATCCCCGTCACACCAAAATGCACGAACTGGGAATACGCACACAACGGAATGTGAATGCAGAGAAGAGAGGTCTCCCAATGTACCAGAACATGCCATCGAGTGCCCAGGTCTCGACTGTTGGGAAAACATGTGTTGGTTTTCGCGCATCTCTCATTGTACTCTGTTGTGTCCTCCCAGCTTGTGTACATCGGCGTGCAGATGCCTGACGGCGAGACTCAACGCTTCTGGAGTGTCGCTCGGTGGAGCCAACGCACGCTGAGGCCCACGCACCGTTTGCTGGAGCCGCCTCCTTCCGGCGATGCGCTCAGCTCCATCGGCAGGCCTCCTCGGCGGTCGGGCCGCCGGCGGTCATCACCACTGAAGATGCTGTTTCCATGTACCCAACTCTGTTTCTGGTTGAGGTATTGCTTCTGCAGCGTCATGTTGTGCCTAGGGTCCATGTCTCCTGCTTTGTGGCCCTGTTTGGCGTCACTGACTATCGTAGGCACTGCTCGGGTTCGGGCAGCCATAACTCTTTGCTGCTATTTCTCTAGCTGATTCTGACCGCACGACTGCGTTCGCAGCGTCGGTATTATGGTATGGTCCAGTTTTCAGGCAAAACGGACGACACCCGGGTTTTGGGCTGTTGAGCGTCTGGTAGGGCTCAGCGAGAAAACCCTGCCTGCCAGAAAATAGGTCTAGGACTATTTTCTGATTGGCTGGTTAGCTGAGTAACAAGTTCTACACTAGTGGGGGGAGCTAGAACTTGGAGGGGTCTCCCATTGTTGTTCATTCTTCATTGCTAATAAGTTACTTTCAGTTTCCAGTAGCTCTCTGGCGCTAACATTGGCGTGCGCACTTCTGATTAACAAACCCAGAGCTTCCAGACTTAGTCTCTAAAGCAGCAGACTGAGGGGGCAGTAGACTTAAGCAACGAGCGTGGAAGCCCGCATGCTGCATCAACAATGCTGCTGCCCCAACCTGCTGCCTAGTATTTCTGTCTTGGTATCAGAGCCAGAGCGTAGCAGCATCAACAGAAGACTGACGTACAGGTGCCAGACAACGTCGGCGGACCCCCATACGCGCCAGTGCAGGGGAAATGCTGCCGGATTTTTTCCGGCAGCATTGACCCGCCTGGTGGAGGCGTCAGAATTTTTCCCACGGCCACTGGGCCAGGGGAAATGCTGCCGGATTTTTTCCGGCATCAATGATCCCCCGCTTGACGCGAGGAAGTGAGCGGGCAGGCCACGTCAGGCGCTTGCTGGCAACGACGCACGTGGGGACGTCCTCCAGGTGTGACTGACAGCAGCAGCCAGCAGCAGCAGGAACAGCCTACCGCGGCAGCGAGCAGTGGAAGCATCAGCCAGCAGCAGCCAGTAGCAGTAGCACACAACAACAGCTGGTTGTAGCGGCAGCTCGCAGCAGCAGCAGCAGCAACAGCGAGCAACAGCCAGTAGTAGCAGCAGCCGGCAGCAGCAGCAGCGGCAGTAGCTCAGAGCAACAGCAGCCGACGGCATCAACAGTAGCAGTAGTGGCTGCAACGACAGCCGTAGCAGCAGCAGCCGCAGCTGCCTGCAGCCCGTTGCTCACTGCAAGCAGCGAGTTGCTGGCAGTGAGCTCGTTGCTCGCAGCGAGCAACGAGCAGCGAGCAGCGAGCTCGCTGCTCGCGGCTCGTCGCTCGTAGTGACGAGCAAGAGGAAAATGAAAAAAACAAAGGGATTCCCCGCAGCCGCAGCAGCAGTCGCAGTAGCAGCTGTAGCAGCAGCAGCAGCAGCCGTAGCAGCCATAGTAGTAGTAGTAGCAGCACCAGCAGTAGCCGTAACAGCAGCAGCAGCAGCCACAGGAGCACCAGCAGTAGTAGTAGTAACAACAACAGCAGTTGCAGCAGCAGCAACAACAGCACGAGCAACAACGGCTGCAGCCCCACAATAGCGGCTACATCAACCGCTGCTGACGTTAGTGGTCGTCCGCTGACGTCGCTGCTGACGTCACTACTGACGTCATCAACAACAACAAAAAAAGACAGTAGCACTGCACACACTGTAGTAGCCTCTGATGATGTCAGCCATCCTTGGCTGATGTCACTACTGAGATCATCAGTTCTCAACAAAGAAACCAAAAAAAAACAAACAAAAGGGGAAGAGAGGCGCCATAAGCCACCATGACTAACAGCCCCTCTGAGGAGGGGTCCTCCTCTGTTGGGGGGACCCCCAGTCCCACTTTCCTGTAGCAGCTGTAGCAACTACAGCAGCAGCAGCAGTAGCAGCAGCAGCAGCAGCAGTAGCAGTAGCAACAGTAGCAACAGCAGCTGCAGCAACCCTCTACCGTTGCTGGTGGCAACCCTGACCCCTTGGCTGCTTTTACGCAACAACTTGCCGCCTTGACGCAGTAGCTCACAGCGCTACAACCATTGGCCTCCCAGTCAGCCATCAGTCTGCTTCCACCATTTGTCCCTCCCGGGCACGCCAGCCTCGCTATGTCTGCTGCTACGCATTACCTGGCGCAGCAGCAGACTCAGCGCCAGCGGCAGACGGTGACCTTTGTCCTTGGCCCCACTGTGGGCGCCGGCAGCAGGCAGAAGGACTTTGAGACGCCGCCCCTGCCACTTCAGGCCGGCGAGCAGTTCCGAAGCTGGGAGCTCAGCTTCCGGATCTGGGCACACGGTGAGGGCCTATGGGCATACTACACCCTCCCTTATGACCCCATCTAGGCCGACCAGTTGTATGACGCTGGTCTCGCCGTCCGTGCCCTAGTCCCAGTCGTCCCTGCGGCCTCCCGCCTGGCCCTAGAGCCTTTCCTCGGCAACTTCACCGCTGGCGCCACACAGACCCAACAGCCGCGTGGCACGTCCTCACCCGGCCCCATCGCCTGTCCAGCGACGCTGAGACCAGTCGTCTGCTCCGGGAGTTCAACTCCTTGCACATGGGGGAGACCGAGACGGTCACTGCCTACTGGCAGCGGGCGGAGGACATCCTTCGTCGTCTCGGCAGATCTGCCCCACCCCCTTTGGCCGCGCTCCTCACCATCAAGCGCGGTGCCACCAGCGCGTACGCGGACGTCTTCGTGCACTACCCCCAGGACGTCCTCTCCACCATGGCGGCCCAGGGCACCCTCATGCCTTGGGCATACGAGCTCTTCCTCCGCATTGAGGAAGCTCGTCTGGAGTTCCAGCTCCAGCGCACGGAGGCTCTTGCATCCCGTGCCATTGCCACCCCTGCTGTTGCCTCTGTGGCAGTCGCTCCTAATCTTTTGTTTCCAGCCCGCAGGAAGTGGCAAGCGCTCACTGCTCAAAGACATTGAGCATCTCCATTATTTCAAGGATCCATTGACTGGAGCATCCAACGGTACCCTCCAAGGGATTGCAGTCCCTCACAATGATGACCCGGACCTCAACAACCTCCCGGCTGCAATCACTGTCTTTGATCGCAATCGCCCTGCTCTCATCAACGTGTCCAAGTGGCTGTGCGAGCTTTGCAATGGCAACCACCGCGGGAGGGATCACGACCTCTTCCCACTCCTCCGACGCTCCAATGCTGGATACCTGGCCAAAGCTTGCATTTTCAAAGTCCACGAAGTTAATGGTATGGACTCCCTACCATCACCCCCCGTTTCTTCGCGCCTAGCTTCTCCATTCATCCTGCTTTGAATAAGCCCTATAATCGCCACCCTTTCCTAATCCCACCCATGCGTCCTCCTTTTTTCTTGTGCAGTCAAGGCTCTCCAGAAGACCAAGGCAATCAAGTACCTTATCATCGACCCGGGCCTCAAGAAGCTTCTCGAACTGTGGTTTTGCAACCTTGTGGCCCGCAACCTTGCACATGGAAAGACACTCACCTCAGCCACCGGCCACGTCAAGTCTGCTTCCCACCGCGATGTCTTACGTGCCGCAGCAGAGTGTGGGCAATCTGCCCCCCTTTTCTTCGATCGTGCCACCACTCCTTTCTCCACTCTCCTGCGTCTGTTGCATGACCACGAGAACTAAGCTTGCATATGCAACTTTGGAAGTTAGGCCGTGAGGACCCTCTTCTCTCTCTACATCATGTCCTTAATGAGATTGATCAAGTTAATGCTTCGAATCTACACAAGCTCTCCCCCATTAGTCCTCATATATACTTTGTGTTCCATCCCTTGCATCTCGCCTATCCCTCAATTCGGCGAGCCTTGAGGCCTTACGTAAACTTGAATATGAAATGGTCATGGCCTAAATGCAGAATCACTCTCCCTGAACCCCTATCAAAAATAACTCTTGAACTCAACAAGATCTTTGCTCACTCTACACCCAAGACAAATGTTGGGTATCAAACGAATCCTCAATCCCTGGCTCTGCTCCCACAAGAGATAGTATTTTTGGAAAATGAAGGAATCATAGAATACTGCACACAAACCCTATGAACATTCTCACCTCCGCTAGCTCCACCCCCCTCAACTCATTCCTCACCTCATAAGGTCAAGACCCATACTCGCAGTTCCAATGATAACTCACTCTCTTCTTCCACCTCACTATCCCCTTCCTTGAGACAACTGCAACCCTTTGATTACCTCCCGTATACACTTCCGTCAGTTCTTTCTTCCCCTCTCCGGTCCAAAACTCACCTCTCAGATACCTCCTGGGGATTAATAATTCAATCCCGCCCCCGTCACACAACACCACCAGCTAAGTCGAATAAGACACCTCTCACTATTCCAAACCTATTAGGCCCAAAAACAGATGCACAGGCCACCTCTAGGCCTACTTGGCAACAAACCCACACTCAGAATCCACTCCACAACTCACGTCCCACCAGCGTCGCCCCCCCCCAATCAACTCACGATGGGTGCTCCCCTTCCATTGACTACCCGAAGACCTTCCCAAGGTCATCGACAACCCCTCCCCATGAACTGCCTCAAGATCGCAGTCCTCAACGTCAACAGCCTTGGGCCGAAACATAAGTGGGACACCCTCCTTTCCTTTGTGAGATACCACAAACTGGACATAGTAGCACTCCAAGACACAAGACTCAACTGGGCTCTGCTCAAACGAACCCTCACTCTCAAGCTCAAGGCTCGAATTTTTCCCTCCCAACCCTCAGAGGATAAGACGAATATTATCCTTTTCAACGATGACATATCCGTTCAAAACTCTCTTATGCACAAATGCCGTCGCCTTCTCCGTCTCTCACTGACTTGGCAAAACTTTCCTTTTCAAATCATTAGTGCTTACATCCCGGCACAGCCTCAAGCACGAACTGGATTTCTCCAACATGAGCTCAAATCCTTCCTCGATCTACGAAATGAAAATCCACTCCTCCTCGCAGGAGATTTCAACTTTGTAGAATGCCCGCTGGATCGCTCAACGCAAAAGATAGACTCCCGTGAAGCCTCCATCTTCCAAAAACGTACGGCAAAACACTTTCTCTCTGACACCTTCCGGAAGTTCAATCCCAACCTGACCTCATACACCTTTCTTGGACGACGAGGTGGAGGATCTCGCATTGATCGGTTCTACCACTCCATCGAGCTTGATTCAATCATCTCCTCAAGTTCCCATCATCTCCTCTTCCCAGGCCTATATGACCACCATCAGGCTGAGGTTCTCCAACTCACCCATCCTCTCATGCCGAATCAAGGTCTAGGCTACTAGCGACTTAACACAACACTTCTGGGGAAACCCAAATCCAAACAACTCCTGCCCCTCCTTACAACCTCTCCTACCTGGCTGGCACTCAAAACCTGTGCTAAAGACTTCTTCATCCCATACTCCATAATCGAAATCCGCTGTCGAACACAAACGATAAAATCGCTAGTCCAAAAATTGCAATTGGCTGCCTACAAATATCAACGCTCCTCCTCCTTAGCACATAAGAGAAAGCTGCTTCACCTTCAATCCTCCTTGCAGAGGTACTTAGAATAGGAACAACATTTTCTTGCCCTTAAAGCCAGATTACGACACCAAACCGAAGCGGAAATTCCCTCCAGTTTCCTCTCCAATCGCATCCGCAAGCGCTTTCGTTAAACCTCAATTCCATCTCTTACTTGCAAAGGTGTCATCCAGACTGATCAAGACACCATACACCAATCAGTGCATGCCTTCTATGCTGAACTTTATGGGGATAAACCCACTATCCCTGCCTCACATCCTTTCTTCCGAGTTCCCCACAAGGCTGCCCCACCGCCCCTCGCACGGAGCCTAATTGAACCTTTCTCTGTAGAAGAGATCCGTAGAGTGATTGACTCCCTTCCCTGTAAAAAGTGCCCAGGTCCTGACGGCCTACCAATTGAATTCTACTCGTGCTACTTAACAACTCTTCTTCCACGCCTCATGGAGCTTGTAGAATCAGTTTTCTCGAGTCAATCCACCCCTTTTCACGATCCATACCTCACCGAATCCATCACTACGCTCATCTTTAAAAAGGGCGACCCCCTCGACATAGCTAACTACAGACCTATATCCCTTCTCAACACAGACTACAAAGTTTTAGCTAAGCTTCTAGCAAATCCACTGAGCAAAGTTCTCCCCCACATTATCCACCATGATCAAACAGGCTTCTTAAGAGGCAGATCCATCAAAACCACAATATCAGAGATTCTCGACTTCCAACATTGGGCTTCCACATCCGCCACCCCCGCAGAACTCCTTTTTGTTGACTTTGCAAAAGCTTATGATTCACTTAATCGAACCTATCTTTTCCATGCACTTCGTCACATGGGGATCCCCCCCTCTCTGTAACATGGGTTGAGGCACTCCATCAACTCTCATCCACCCGGATTCTTGTCAATGGTTATCTCACAGAGTAAGTCCACATTAAATCAGGAGTCCGACAAGGTTGCCCGCTCGCCCCCTATCTCTTTATCTGTGGCATGGAATAAATTTCCAACACCATTCGACATGAACTCCTAGGAATACGAATCTCAGAGCACCTCATCAAGACCTTTGCAGGGTACGCCGACGATGCCACCATCTTCGTCAATCACGCTAAAGAGGCATCTCTAGCTATCACCCTTCTACAAGATTGTTCTAGGGTCACCGGCCTCCATGTCAATATGACAAAATCCAAATATGCCCCCCTCTCCCCCGCAGATGAGGACCCCCCTCCCCCAGTCCCGATCCTCGGTCCTTCCGACACTGAAAAAGTCTTAGGATTCCGCTTTTCTCCTTCGTACGACCCCCTCCACACGTGGACTCCCCTTATGGAGTCCGTACAACAAGGAATAAAGAAATGGAATGGGGTCTACCCCACCGTCAAAGCCAAAGTCACCCTCGCAAACTCTTACCTCCAACCCAAATATCTTTACCATGCTAATGTTATTCCTCCGCCCCCAAGAATTCGAAAGCTGCTTCCTCATATTTTTACCTCCTTCCTCTCATCCCATCACTCGCACAAACGCGACGCAGCCACCTCCCTCAAACTCATCCCTCTTCCAGTCACTACTGCAAAACCCAATCATGGAGGCCTTGGTTTAGTCCACCCCCTACAAAAAATCAATGCGCTTCATGCCAAGTGGGTATATACGCTTCTCACCCCACCGCTTTCTCCATGGAAGCTCCTCACATTTGGCTCCCAAAATTTCCCCTATGGACATTTTTTCACCCTCTCACACTTCCCATTGCAACTGCAACAAAACATCTCATACCGATGGATCCATTGCTCCCAAGCCTTCTTCAATACAAAACCCACAATCCTACCCCCTCTGATGTGCCACGACGACCTCATGGCAGAACCCCTTGCCCTCAATCGGTGGATACGTCGCCCATCACAAAAACCCTTTGGTGTCCACCCAGCTGAAACCTTTCTCATCCAACAACGCCTCAGACTCTACCATATATGTATCCCTACCCCTCATCATGCCTTCCGCAAGCGTACAAATGCAGAACTTGCCTCCTTGGGCTATAACCCAACCCAAATTCATCTACTCAACAAAGTCTTCCGTTGCCTCCCTCCGGAATGGAAACATGTCTTATCCACACCACCCTCCACTAACAACCTGTGCCACCTTTCAGATTTCTTCATCTTCTGAGGGACAACCCAATCCCCCCCACCGGAAATCTATTCCTTAATAGAAGTTCACCCAACCTTTTTCCTCTGCCGGGTCTTTACGGTGGACAATATTACCCACCGCCTTTCACCCCACCCTGGACTGCTGAGTGTTCACCTACCCATCTCCGCAGCAGTACCCACAATTGTCAAGGACAACACCTAGATCACCCATGCAGGCTCCCCTCTCTTTCCAGCCCACCGTTTTTCTGGCATCTGTGAACCTCCCCCATCTATCCGCAACCTCCTCAACACCTCCCCTGGCTCTTATAACCTTGTTCACCCGTTATCAAAGTGGTCGCAAACTTTCTCCCACCCCCCAAACTGGCGAGCTATCTTATCCATCTTCCATAACAAAATTCTACATCCAAAGGCTAGAGACATACTGATACGCATTCTCTTATGCTCCATTCAAGTACGGAGGCACTACCACTTCCTCCCTAATTCCGGAAACTGCCCACGTTGCAATCAAGAAGAAACAATCCTTCACTGCTTTTTTTATTGTCCCCGCATTGCAAGAGGTACTCTTCTTCTTAAATGGATTGCCCAACATTACTTTTCTTGTCAACTGCCCACCAGCCAAGAGATCCTTTTCTTCTCACCTAACTCCAAGCACAAGCGTACTTTATGGGCTCTCTTCCTAGGAACTTATTTGCAAAAAATATGGCTCCACCGCTGTGAGGCCATTTCACATTCGAACGTTCCCCTTCGTCCACACCTCCACTCCCTTTCGGACAACATCCCCGCCTTCAGCCTCCCCAACGCAAACAAAGAATCCTCTCCTCGCTAAACGCTTCTGGAATCCTAACCTGGGACCCTGGCTCTACCTCCTCTCTCTCACGGAATGTTTTCAATAAAATCCTCAACGTAGCATCATGAGGTAGGGTCTCCCTTAAATGGGTCCTCCAGCCCTACCTCTCCTCAGGTCGCAGAAAGTGTTACGACACTTTCAATAGGGGTGGTTTTAGTGGGTGCGACTCCCACATAACCCTTGAGAGCCTTTCTCCGGGTACCTCCCCTGGCGTGGTTTTTTACCCCACGTGGAACAACAGCTTGCCTGTAAAGTTCCCACCGAAAGGTGCAGGTGTAGGTTTCCACCTCTGTGGCATACGCCAAAAACAAATCGATGAACAAGTGAGAGAATTGATTGTGCGCTCTCCCTTCGGACGCGTCCGGATAAACCGCACTTACAACGATGATTGATTGGAAACCGTAAGGACATGGCAGAGTCGTCCACGAGGCCAACGCGAGCGCTAATTCGCGACGTTACGAGCGTTTTCTATGGTTTGCCACATGCTACGACTCTGTTTTGACACGAGAGCGCTGCTACTTTACCATGAAACGCCAAAAGAGAGTGTCTACATGTTTCTGTTGAAGACTGTTTCATTGCGAGATAGACAATGAGGGAGACTCTGATTGTCGAGAGAGAGAGCGAGCGAGAGAGAGAGAGAGAGAGAGAGAGAGAGA
>SZWC01021831.1:8269-21726 GCA_023375785.1 Penium margaritaceum | reverse complement strand
CATTCAAACACACACACACACACATACACACACACACACACACACACACACACACACGCCAGTGTCTTGGAATTGCGTTGCAAGGCACATCATGGTTTGTGCATGTTCATGGTGTGAGCATTGCTTGACAGGACACGGCATGGGCATGGCCATAGCATGAGCATGAGCAACAGCATGGCATGGCATGGCATGGCACGGCACGGTGGGATTCACCTGTCCAGCAGTTGTATGTGTTCTGCAGCCATACCTTCACATTTTCTGCATTGAGACGTCACCTTCTCGAGCAGTACCTTTACTTTGATGGGTACTGTTTCGTCATCTGGTGCACTGTCATTGTACGGGGGCGGCCCAAAGACCTGATCGGCCCATCTGGACCGTTCATTCCACGGATATCCGGCAGGCTCAGCCACGATCATGGACCTCCTCTCCTCCTCAGTGTAGCGAGTCAGAGCACGAAGATATTCACGCAGCTGAAAGTGGTTGAGAAAAGGCTCAAGCAGCTGCCTTCTTCTTTGTCTGCCCTTTCCTGTGCCAAGGAGTTGCCTCCTCCTTCCTTTTCTCCGAGGATGCTGCATGGGCCGCTGAAGGAAAGATTGGGGGAGCTGCCGTTCGCTCATTTCCCTCGATGGTCCTTGCTGCTGCGATTGTTCGCTCCTGCTACAACCATGCCGTCGCTGCTGCCTCCAGTTGCTAATGTGTTGGGGCTGCACCTGCTCTTCCTCCTCCTCCTCCTCCTCCTGCTGCTGCTGCTGCTGCTGCTGCTGCTGCTGCTGACGCTGTTGAAGTGGCTCATCAATCCCACGTGGTTCTAAGCAGGACTGAGCTGAGGGCTTGCTCAAGGACGACACCTGGGGTGAGAGGAGGACCAAACTTATGCAAAGAATGGAACAAGCCGCATGAAGGAGTTTTGCTTGAAATTCAAGGCGGGAATTCTTGCACTGCCCCTTCAACTGCCACAGTCCGCGCCTTTCCGTGAAGGAAAACCTCGGCTGCACCATTTTCGTCGTTTTCTCAGCCCAGTTTTCCGTTTCCAGTTTTGCTGCAACCAACATGGTCACCTAGGGTTGGCCAGACTGCTTGGCACATGGGGAGACCTGCAGCAGCACCATGGAACCCAATTCTTCTCAAATATCTGACTGCATTTGTTGACTTGGCGTCGTAACAGGGTGTTGCTGCAGACAGCAGCGCCGCCCCTCTGATGCCGCCGCTGCCGTCGCCCTTGGTGGTGCTACTGCTGCCCGGATGCAACGCATGAAGCAACTGTCGAAATGATGTTCAAACAGAGCCTTCTTTCTACCCTTGACCGATCAAATTTTCGAGTTTCAGATTGTCTTCGCCGATCGCGTCGGTTTGACTCCCGAACCCCATTCAGATCCAGGAAATATTTTGGCTTTCGTTTAACCGAAATAAAAGTAATCTTCCCTTACTCCCAACGTACGTGGTGTCGCTTAAGGCCCTGAACCGACGCTTTGCTTTTGATTTTGATTCTAGAGCTTCCCCGGTTTCCCTCTCGAAATCTGATTTTTGTATGATTCTTCGAACTGGAGGGCTTTGGTTCGAATCAGCGGCAGAACATGTAGGACTCCTCCAAATTCGCGGGTCTCGCTGTCCGAGTTTCATGGACACACTTCCTGCGTCGACTTCGGCGGCCGACTCGCACACCCAGCGGCTCGTACGCAGCACAGCAATTTTTGTCGTGCCGTCTACAACAAGAGAGCGTCGGATCGACCGTCGATGGCCCCTCAGATTTNTTCCCCGGTTTCCCTCTCGAAATCTGATTTTTGTATGATTCTTCGAACTGGAGGGCTTTGGTTCGAATCAGCGGCAGAACATGTAGGACTCCTCCAAATTCGCGGGTCTCGCTGTCCGAGTTTCATGGACACACTTCCTGCGTCGACTTCGGCGGCCGACTCGCACACCTAGCGGCTCGTACGCAGCTCAGCAATTTTTGTCGTGCCGTCTACAACAAGAGAGCGTCGGATCGACCGTCGATGGCCCCTCAGATTTCGAACAATTCTTTCCTAAATCATGTTTTCCGATGGAATCAACATCACAGGCATTTCGTCTGATTCTGGTTATTTCCGCCGATAGGACGTTACCCAGATTCTGGGAACGATGCCACATAGGATAAAATCACCTCCAAAACATATGAAATCGGCGGCTCAGTTGTGATTCTAGTTTTCTGTTCGCAACTCCCTTTGGCAGATTCGGCAACCGTTGCGATCTCTCGCGGAGGACTTCGTCGCGCCGCGTCCCGCCCACGACTCATAGAATCAAAATCAAAATCAGAGCGTCCGTTCAATGCCTAAGACACCACGTAGGGAAGTGCATAGGCGTCATGGACGCCTACCTTGCCAAGGTCGTGTTCGACTTTATGTGGATGTAACGAATCATCCCTCTTCGTGGCTCCGATCGGTCGCTAGTCTCGTTCGTCCTCAAAACCATGCCTATTCGTCATCGTCCGGGAACAAACAGCTTTTCATCTGAGAAACTGGTCATTTGAGGTACCGTCAAACTCTCGAGTCACGTGGTGAGCGGTTGGATCGTCTCAGACCCCATAGTATCAATATGCATCGTTCCTCATGAACCTTTTCCCAAACATTTCATCATCTGAGGACAATTGTGACCTTGAGGGAAGAAGACGTAAAACCAAGAGTAAAGACGAAAAATATGCCGCGTTCGTGAGGACGAACAGATTTGGTGCCTATTTCAAGATCGGTCACCAGCGATGCTAGGTTCTTCGGTGTCGAGCACCAAAAAACACAAGGCATTGCTCATGACTACGCTACGAGCAGCTTCGCAGCCTAGGTGCTTGCTTCGGCAGCGATTTGAGGTCAGTTACAGCTCACCTAAACGCAATTGCCTCACATTACTCAAGCGGACGATGGATCGAGCGAGGACTTGACTTGATCGCGCAATCACAAAGGAGAACGAAAACGAGGTAAAGTGCAAAAACGTTCCAAAACATTGAAGGTCAATCCCACATTGCCCTAATCCGGGGACTGGAAAATGCAACTACAAAATGCAAAATGTTTTACCATTACATTATTGAATTTGAAGTTTACGTTTTCAAATACGCCACTCATATTCATATTAAAATTTCAAATCTGTTTAAGATGTTCACATTATTACATTTCTTAAGAAAATCATGTTATGATAATCTGAAAACATAAGATTCAAAATAACTGAACACATATGCATATGTACATGTGCATAAAGTCATCATTATGGGTAAATATTTTGAATATACAAAGATATATGCATTCTACATAAAACAATTATATAAAGATTGAAATTAATGTCTACATATATAAATATTGATGAAGGACATAAGTGATGGGTAAACATAGAAATTTATGAAGGATTTGTATCCATAAATACATGTAGATGTAAGTTTAAATATAGAATAAAGAAAGAATTAATATCATCATCTAGAGATATAGGCAGGGGAATAGATTAAGATATGAGTATAAATATTGAATGACAATAAAAGATAATGTTTTACATTTGATTATTAAAATTAATTCAATTATTTAAATACTAATATATAATTAAATAAATAGTTAAAACAAGAATTATCACTATAGAAATAGTTAAAAATAATAAATTTTATTGCTATATAAATTCATGGATGTACATAAATAAATTTTAGAAATCCACATGTATATTAATATCCACGTTGCAATTAATGCAATGTTTATAAAGTAGCACACAACAATGGCAGGTCATTGTATGTAACCGGCTAAGTCTCCAGCTCTTGCTTTGAAGTCGTCGTCAGAGTTCGCAGAATGGCGTTCTCAGTCCGCGTCAAGGGCTTACCCCCTTCGCAAGATTGAGGGGCAATCGTCATCAACCACCCAGAGCACAGAGACTCGAATATTTTGAGTCTCCGGAGGCCCATTTCCGTTTTTAACCAAACCCTTGGTTTAGGGGCCCAAACCGGGGGTTTTTACTTCAAACTCGTGTGTTCGCACGAGTTATCTCGTTCGTTTTATGTCGAAGTTTGTCGTAAACGAACTTTGATTCACGTTTTGTCGTTCTGGCACAAAATCATCGCGTGCAAGGCACGCTGGCGATTTCGCGCCAGTCATTTCGTCCTCACCCTTGCTCCCCCTATCCCTCGTCCTCTCTTGTTTGTTTGCAAGGAGGGCAAAGGGGTAGGAGGGCACGAGGCCACGAGGCCTCGCCCTCGAGGCCCTTGTGGCCTCTCAGCCGCCGATCGGGCTGAGGCCGCGATCAGCGGCTAGTGGCTGGCCGGCCGGTCACTTGGTCGGCCGCCGGCAATCCAGCCGGCCGGCTGCGAGCTGGCCGGCGACCAGCAAAGTGCTGGCCGCCTGCCAGCCCTCGCTGACGCTAGGGGTGGTGTGCAACCACCCCTCGCTTCAGCGAGGTGGGAAGGCCGAACCGGCCCTCCCGCTACATTCCTCTCCACTTATTGTGAACCGTCCCGGTTCATGAACAACAAGTAGGATTGTCAGTCAGTGAGTCATCAACATTGTGAAAGAAAATTAATAATTTCAATCACCAGCTAAATATGAAGACGTGCATGGTACTTAGACCTAAGCTGCAGCTTGTAGGTCAGCACGGCTAGCGGCCTCCCTCCTTTAAGCTGGAGCGTCCGTGCGACAACCATTTTCGGCGTCCTCAACCTCCTATGGTCACTGTCCATGAATGCTCCCTTGTGGGAATGTTGTTTACTTTTCCCACGTTCAGGTGGTACCTCATGCCAAACATCAATCTGTGCGAGCTCCAAGCTTGCTCCAGTACTTGTTGACCACCCCTGTGGGCAACCGAGATTTGGGCTCCCATGAATTATGTTCAGGTCCACAACCGGCCCAATGAACGAGGTACTCCCTGACGACGCGCAACGGAAGAGTACGCTCTCGGTGCTGGAGAAGTCGAAGGACCACATATTGGCTGTCGGCAGCCAGGACTGCTGACGGTGGCTAAACGGTTCCTTCTGTCCTGTATAGAGCCAACAAGCTCACATGAAACACATCATGTATCTTCATACTCGGCAAAAGCAGCAATAGGTATGCCACTTGCGTGATGCGTGCCACAATGGGAAACAACCCAATCCACTTCGGTAGAAGTTTTCTTGCCCCTGACGACTTTAGCCGAAGGTTTTTAGTGCTAAGCAGCACTTTGTCACCGATATCAAACGAGACCTCCCAACGACTTTTGTCGGGATATGCCTTTTGTCGCTGCCAAGCAGCTTGAAGGTGTCCCTTCACTTCATGTACCAAGGAGTGGATGCGCTCGGCAAAGGCTTGAGCGGAAGGAACCTACTCTCCCGTACTCCCACTCTTCACCAATGAAGAGGGTACCACTGGATGCGGACCACTGTTCAACACGAACGGTGTGAACTGTGTGGACTCGTTCATCGAGTTGTTCACCGCAAACTCTGCCGGTGCAAGGAATTTGTCCCAATCATGCATGGCAGGGTCCACATACATGCGGACCATCTGCTGCAGAGTGCAATTCATGTGCTTTGTTTGTCCATACGTTTGAGGGTGAAACGTTGTCGACATTTCTGACTCATTGCCAAAGTACTCGTGCATTTTTTGCCAGAATTTACTAGCAAATCTTTGATCTCGATTGGAGATAATGCGCAACGGCAAGCCGTAGTCTTTACGACACCCTCAAAGAAGAGACGAGCGGTCTCTTGTACGTTCACATCAGTGGTTGTAGGAATGAAGTGTGTCATCTTCGTCAATACATCCACAAACACTAGGAGATAACCTTTGCTCGAAGGTCTCCCGAGTTTGGCACAACAACTTGTTCTTCATGCCAGAAGATTCCTGCGGCCTCCACCAAGCTGTGCTTGTCCAGATTTTTAGAGTCTTGAAACCAAGAATCCACACAGTATCCCATCCGGATCCTGTTTACAAAACCGTTGTAAAGGATAATCTCTCGTGGTGGTTGACGCAGAGGTGCAGGGGAATATGGTGGTTGTAAGGTTGCTGTTGCAATTGCCGTAAAACACCTACTGACCTCGGTGGTTACGTTAATTTCCACAGACTGTTGGTTTAGTGGATCGGCCACATTGATACGTCCTGGTCGATATTCCCATGTGAAGGAGAATCGACTTAGGTATTCGCTCCAACGCGCCTGTCGTCTTGACAGGTGCGGTTGCGTTTGGAAAAACACCAATGCATTATTGTCGGTCACGACCGTCACACCCGTTTCAGCACCCTCAAGGTAGCAACGCCACATCTTGAAAGCGTGTAATACCGCAAGGAGCTCTTGATCCCCAGTTGTGTACCGCGTTTCTGCGAGTATGAGCTTTCGGCTCTCATACGCAACTGGGTGACCGTTCTGCATGAGGACGGCTCCAAGTCCAACTACGGACGCATCACATCGAACCTCTCACGATTGCGATGGATCCGGAAGAACTAGGACGGGCGTCATGGAGAGAAGCAATTTGACTTTGAGAAAATCGTTCTCTTAATCAGATGTCCATTCCCAATGCATGTCATTTGGCGTGAGCCTGGTTAGCGGTGGTACGAGGGTCGAATACCCTTGCATAAACCGTCGAAAGTAGTGTGCAAGGCCAAGGAAAGACCGAATATGCCCAACATTTTCGGGGCGTGGCCTGTCCACAACGGCTTGGATTTTTCGTGGGTCAACGCGGATGCCGTCCTTGCCAACGATGTGTCCAAGGTACTCGACCTCATCTTGTGCAAACTTGCACTTGCTCACTTTCACATATAACTTCTGTTCCCAAAGGATTGCGAGAACTTTGTGCAAATGTTCTATGTGCTCTTCCATTGATTTGGAGAAGACTAGGATGTCAGCCGGGTAAACGAAGACAAACTATCTAAGTTGTTTGGCAAACGTTCGGTTCATTTCTCCTTGGAAAGTTGCCAGGGCATTTGTAAGCTTGAAGCATAACACTCGGAACTGATAGTGTCCCATGTGCGTTCGAAACGCGGTTTTGGGCACATCATCTTCCATGATGCGGATTTGATTGTACCCTTGAGACAAATCCAAGGACAAAAAAACCTTTGCGCCTTGGAGTTGGTCAAAAAGGTTCTCAATCCACAGTAAAGGGAAGTGATTTTTCACCGTCAGCTTGTTCAATGCCCGATAATCTACGCACATGCGTAAACCACCATCCTTTTTGTTCAAAAAAAGGATCGGCGTACCGTATTGTGAGCTACTTGGATCGATACATCCTTTTGCAAGGTACTCTTTGATTTGGCGTTCGACCTCTCGCCTTTCTTCTGGACTAAAGCGATACTTGGGTCTGAACGGTGGAGTCGCCTCCGGTTACAACGGAATCGTGTGGCCCATGTGTCTTTCTTGTGGAAGCCCAGCCGGTGGGTCTTGGAATACATCCAAAAACTCCGCCAATAGAGATATGATCTCTTGTGGTGTCTTTGGTCATGTCGTCCTCCAATTTTTGCAGCTGAGCCAAGAAGCGTCAACAACATTGTCAAATACGTCTCTTGACCTGCATTGCAGACAAGCTGGCATGGACTTTGAGTCGGGTCAGTGATAATTCCGTACTCAGAATCAATGTAACTCTAGCACCATGTCAAACGGGTCAAGAAGGTTGAGTACCTTCTACGTGATACTCTGTGTATACCCTTGGATACGAATATTTGCTTTACAAGTACTGATCACGGGTACCATACGGTTGTCACCGACAAGAACTACGCCATTCGATGGCTCGCAGTTTAGGTTAACCTGACGAGTAAAGCCAAGGCTAACAAAAGAGTCGTCCCCTCCAGTGTCAGCAAGTACGTTCACGGGAGCACCAGCTAGGTGTCCTTTGAACTGCATCGTCATGCTGCCTTCACTCTTCAGAGTGAACAGACTTAATGACGATAAGCCGAGCCTGTGATAAACACGGAATCTGTACGGCTGACATTGCAACTCCCATGAGTCACCCACTCGAGTCCACATCTTGTGGGCACGTGTGAATTCGGCCAGCACCTTCCAGTCTTTAAATTTCACTGAGTCGAAATCGTTGACTAAAGGTACTACGAATGTGATTAAAATCATCGCTTTGAGGGCATTTGCTTTAATCAGTCTGTTACACAACTGTTGAACAGTGGTTGGTGTCGCCATCACTAAGCAGTTTAGGTCCTGCATCTCGTCTGGTGATGGAAGATTTAGTGGGTAATGTCGATGAGCAAGTGCAGAATGAGGTTCAATGAGAGGGGAGAAAACAACAGAGAAATTTGAACCCATCAAAAACTTAAATTGTTTAACATCCTCGTCTGAATACATGAACTCACACTCGTGATCCAGTTTTACCCCTGAGTGGTCCCCACTGACGTTACTCAGGGTGGGGAAAACCCGCCCCACGGCCCTGTCCGTTACCACGCCCAGGCCCATTGCCGCGACCGCGACCCTGTCCATAGCCTTGTCCACGGCCTCCTCCCACACCATCCCCACAAGGTGCTACTGCTGCAACTAGCGTTGCGGCCTCTTGACCACTAGCAGCCTGAGGGCACTTAGCCCTAAAGTGGCCCTGCTACATTTAGTTGTGGCAGAGCCCTTTGCGGAAGGCTGCGTTGTGACGCTCACCCGCCGCCTACAGCTCATCATTCTTGTGGCTACACTTGTTGTTGGGACCCTTGTGCCCACCAGCTTTCTTGGCTCGAGGGTTTGTAGCCTGCTTGTCCTTGGCCCCGCCTCGCTGCCCGGCTGACCCACCAGCCCGTGCAGCGTCCATGCATATGTCACGCCCCTGATGTGCACTCGCATTTGGCCGTGCATCAAAATGGTGTTTTGGGTTCGCCGAATACACTTCGTTGATGTAGTCTCGAAACGCCCTCTAGCTTGTCCAGGCTTGGCCAGTGGCTGTTGTGGTGGTCTTGTCCTTCAGCTTTTGCTGGTGAGACCATCATGTAAGTACTCTAGCAACATGCACAACGGGTACTTGATCGTCTGAGTTCCATCGCCCTCGGTGAAGTCTTCGGCTTCCTCCACGAGTGCGGGGAACCCGCTCAAGAAGGATTCGAGCGAGCTGCCCAGCTGCCTGAAGTCCTTGATCTTGTGGAAGGCGCGCTACGCCTCCTCACGTTGGGCGCACTTCTTGCGCATGATCGCGCAGAAAGTCTCCCACGGCATCGGCTGCCACTGAAGGTGCGGCTGCTGTGCAGTCCACTCCTTGACCACGTACGGGAAGAGTTTGTCTTCAAGCCGCGTCCAGGCAAGGTCGCCCCACTGGCTGAGTGGAGCCTTGTTGACACGTAGAACGTGCTCCATGTAGTTTAGCGAGTCGGTCAACTTCATGCCCTTCTGGAAGATCTCCACACTATGGAGGAAGGACGTGTCCATGACCGACCATGAATTCGTCGAAGTACGGAAGTTGTCGCTGCCACCGGTAGTGGCATCCACAGCTGCAGCACGCTACGCTTGCTACTGCTTTTATACGTGGGTCACACCCTGAAATGCCTTGTCAAGGTCGTTGCATCGGTGGCTTGTCTCATGGGCGGCCGGGCGGTGCAACTAGCGATCATGGTCAAGGCCCGTGTTGCTCTGCCTGACGTGGGCCAGCAGGTTGGCGAACGCAAACTTGAGCTCTAACGACGTCAGAGCATCAGAGATAGCCTATAGGGCCTCGCGTTGTCCGTGCACCCTTACCCACTACAAGAGGGTATGGTTCGCGTACACGTGTCCAAGGAGTCCCACCTTTCGGAGGAGACTGTCGTCGGCGACGACGCTCAAGTGGGAACTGCCTTGCCCCATTGCGGCCGCATCGTAGGAAGGAGGGTCCGCCCCCATTCCTACGAGTGGTGCCGTAACTCCACCACCGGTGGTGATCTTGAGTCGGTCTGCGGCCTCGGCAGCAAACTCCGCGAGCCTACGACGGTCATCGCGAATTTCCTTCGCGGCGACGTCGTCTAGCTCGTTCTCGCGGGAACTTCTCGTGTGGCTGCTTTGAGCGCCCTTGCTGCTCTTGGTAGTCTCGCTGCCGTCGGTAGCTTCAGGCGATGTGGCGGGTGTCTTGCCCTTCTCGAGCAATCGGCTCGAGTTTGTCGCACGACGATGGCGATGGTCGCGATCCTCGTCGCCTTCGCCATCATCGACGTCGTGCTCTTCGTCGGGGTATCCCCCCGGGAGATCCTCCTCCATGGCATCATCCGTCGCATGGGGGTCGCCCACACACGCGTCGACGTGCTCGTCAAGTACCCTTTTTGCCTCCGTACGCTGCTCGGTATCACCGAGGTTGGCGTCGATTGCCTTCGGCGGTAGGGTTGCCCTTGGAGGTACGGTTGCTTTTGGGTTGGCAACTGTGCTCGCTGCGGTGGCTCCCAAAACTTGGAGTTTGTCGAGAGCTCGTGGTGAGGCCGACACCACCTTGCCCTTGTTGGTCCTAGACGGTCTGGCACTTGCCATCTCGTCGCTCGTGTAACTAGCACGTAAAGACTGTTGTGAGGATCACCCCACCACTTTAACGAGGAATCGCCTCGTAAAGTCGCGCTCTCACAATCGGTGTGGCAATTATAAATTTAATCTGTGCTTTCCTAGGCCGCCACGTCGGCACAAGGTCGTGGATTTTGGAACTAGACTTCCTATGCTGTGACTCACGGCGATTGGCAAGCACTAGTTTCTATAAAAACAAAAATTTACAAGACAATAGAATGAGGAAGAAATGTGAGTATCGCTCACAAAGCAAAAGCAAAGAGTGACAAGAAGGATTCTAACAATTCCTACCATGTCTTCCAGTCTTTCTTCTACTTCTTGTCTTCCTCTTGTCTTCTTGTATTCCTTGGTCTTCTCTTCACGCTCCTTGACACCTCTTGCATTCTTGGGCGGCGTGTCCCTTGAGCTTGCGGAATTGGCGAGCCGTCAAAGATCTTAAAGGTGTCAATTTCCTTCTTTTAAGGGTGCCCTCAGGCCGTGAGAGTCCCTCAGCTTGGGAAGGGGCTCTGTCCCAATTTTTGGGTGAAGGGGTTTTGAAGGAGGCTTGAAGATGGAGAGGAGTTTTTGGTTTTTGAGGGTGGGAACTCACCACCCCGCCCCACAAAACTCTTTCTTGCCCTCTAGAAGTGAGGAGAGGCTAGAAGAAAAACTCTCCACCAAGTAGAGATTTTTTGAAGCTCTCTAATACACTTTATGGCGCTTTAATCTGTCAAGTGTTGATGCCGCAGTCCCTTCTGACATTTCTTCTGCTACTTATAGCTGCCGGCAACGTTTTATCTAAGTCATAGTTGCTGTTTCTATCAAACCCTTGGTTGCGAGGGTCGTCTCGCTCTGAGAACCACTATAACAGGCTGAGTCTCCAGCTTCTGCTCAGAAGTCGTCGTCAGAGTTCGTAGAGTGGCGTTCTCAGTCCGCATCAGGGGTTTACCCCCTTTGGAAGACTGAGGGGCAATCGTCATCAACGACCCATAGCATGGAGACTCGAATATTTTGAGTCTGCGGAGGCCCATTTCCGTTTTTAACCAAACCCCTGGTTTTGGGACCCGAATCGGGGGTATTTACCTCGAACTCGTGTGTTCGCACGAGTTATTTCGTTCATTTTATGTCGAAGTTTGTCGTAAACGGACTTCGATTCACGTTTTGTCGTTCTGGTGCAAAATCGTCGCGTGTGAGGCACGTTGGCAATTTCACGCCAGTCATTTCGTCCTCACCCTCGCTCCCCCTATCCCTCGTCCTCTCTTGCTCGTTTGCAAAGAGGGCGAGGGGGGGCGAGGGCACGAGGTCAGGAGGCTTCGCCCTCGAGGCCCTCGTGGCCTCTCAGCCGCCGATCGGGCTGAGGCCGCGATCGGCGGCTGGTGGCTGGCCTGCGTGTGGCCGGCCGGTAACTTGGCCGGCCGTCGGCCGTCCAGGCGGTCGGCAACGAGCTAGCCAGCGGCTAGCGAAGTGCTGGCTGACAGCCAGCCCTCGCTGACGCGAGGGCTGGTGCGCAACCACCCCTCGCTTGAGCGAGGTGGGAGGGCTGAATCGGGCCTCCCGCTACACTGTACAAGCACACAAAAGTGGCCACGTCGTGAGATAGCACAAAAAAATGGCCACTCGCTTTATTAGCACACAAAAATAGCAAGCACCTGAAGTAGCACATAAAAATGGCCCCAACAAAAATGGCCACACGCGGAAAAGCACACAAAAATGGCCACCGCGTGTAAGTGATGCCACGGAAGCAGTTGGCCCTCACAAAAAGTTGGTCTTCCGTCTACTTTGTACTAGTATTTTGTCTCTTTTAAAGAAAATTTGATTTAGTATTAGTGTGGGTAAAATATGCGTTAATCTTCGATGTTAGAACAGATGCCTAGTGAAAAATGTTTGCACCTCATAAAAAGAAGCTCGTCGTCGTCTCACTTTGCACTTGGTGTTCGCCCTCAGGTGGACATTTTTGTGTGCTATTTCATGGGTGGCTATTTTTGTGTGCTGCTTTTGAAACATGGCTATTTTTGTTTCTAAGGTAGCAAACAAAAATAGCCACTCATGAAATAGCTCACAAAAATGGCCACCTTAGGGCGAACTCCAAGTGCAAAGTGAGACGACGACAAGCTTCTTTTTTTGAGGTGCAAAATTTTGTTACTAGGGTTCTGTTCTGACATCGAAGATTAACGCATATTTTACCCACACTAAGACTTAATCATATTTCTTTAAAAGAGAGAAAATACTAGTGCAAAGTAGATGGGCGACCAACTTTTTGTGAGGGCCACCCGCTTACGTGGCATCACTTGCACGCGGTGGCCATTTTGGTGTGCTTTTTCGTGTGTGGCCATTTTTGCAGTGGAAATGTTTGTGTGCTACTTCAGGCGGTGGCTATTTTTGTGTGCTTGTACATTGAGCGGCCATTTTTGTGTGCTGTCTCACGGCGTGGCCATTTTTGTATGCTTGTACTTCGACCGGCCGTTGTTGTGTGCTACTTGAAAAACATTGCTTAAACTGTATTTTTATCGGCCGCGATGTTCCTTGCACAGCGTACTTGACCAGTGGACCACAACCTTTTCTTTCTCCGACCTGGTTGAAAATGAAATCTTCTTTGCATACTGATTAGCCCCCAACTACGTTTCATCTTCAAATCTCCGTTCAGTCACGCCTTCGCCGCTTCTGCATGACATCCTCGCAAAGTCGAGCGTCATCCTCCGTACTTGTGACGATAGCATTCCGCTAGCCGTGGGGCCACACCACTGGCGGCCATGACGTCAGCAGTTCTGGATGGAAGAATGTTGACCATGAGTACATCGCGACCACGTCGACGTCAGAGATTCGCTCCGATGCGATTGGCGGACGATGTCACACTCCCGCCGTGGCATGCCATGTGCCATGTGTCGTCATCACTCGCAACGCATGATGCCATGTCGACTGGTGGCGACATGCTTTGCATACAAGGTATGCCGCTGACCGTACCGCCGAATGCGACAGAGCATAGTGGAGCCCTCAGTCCGCCATGCCACATGCCAGGTCATGTCACATGACACATGACATGATTTTCTTCCCTAGGTCCACTCAACCTCCAACTTCCCTCTGTACAGCGCTCTCCC
>SZWC01021830.1:23647-40594 GCA_023375785.1 Penium margaritaceum | reverse complement strand
TACCTCACCATCAAACGCCCTGCAACTGAACGGAGCATCCATTACGGTGGCCCACGACCTGCGGCCGACTTTTGGTCTTCCGAAATGGGAGAAGTATTAAAATTTAATCTGGTTTCGAAATGAGGAGTCAAATCTGAAGGATCGCGAAGCGAGCAGACAGATTTGTCCACTTACTGTATGAGCAGACGGATTTGTCCCCTCGTCAACAGGAGCAGACAAAAATGGTCCGATGGTGGATGAGCAGTCAAATATGTCCCCATGAGAAATTTCCACTGGCAAATAAGCAGACAAATATGTCCCCTTTCCGTTTGCGGCACCACGTCACACGCACCATTTCGCAAAAATAATAGGCTTTGTCTATTTTTCTATCTTGGTTTCCTCTCAGTGAATGAATGGTCAAAGTTACATGACATTCATGAGACCTTGCTTGTTTTTATGTAGACAAATGGGACCCAAGTACGGGCTTGCAGAAAAGGGGGAGCGGACAGGAGGACAATTTTGTCGGCTTGTTTTGCAAGTGGACAGACTTGTATGCTCGTTAAAACATCGGACCACAAATCTTTTTTCTGTTAGCACTCTGAATGACACATACCCACAGTTCCTTTTGCCTCATTTGGAATAGAGTGCTTTTATCCACAATGAGGCAAAAACATTTGTCAGTACATGCCATTTAGAGCGCTAACAAAAATCGTTTCCTGTCCACTTCTTGACGAGCATACAAATCTGTCCACTTCCAAAACGAGTAGACAGAATTGTCCTCCTTTCTGCACCCCGCTTTGTACAAGCCCAAACTTGGGTCTCGTTTGTCTATACACAAACAAGAGAAGTCTCACAAAATTTGTTTACTTTGATGATTTTTTTACCGAGAGACAACCGGCATAGAAAAAAAGACAAAGCAAAATTGTTTGTGAACCGGTGCGGGTGATGTGGCGTCGCGAACGGAATGGGGACATATTTGTCTGCTCGTTTGCCCAAGGAAATTTCTGATGGGGACATATTTGACTGCTCGTTCACCATCAGACCATGTCTGTCTGCTCCTGTTGACGAGGGCACAAATCCGTCTGCTCATACCGCAAGTGGAATGCAATTGTGTTTGCTTGCTTTGGGATCGGACAGAAATTTGAATTTTTCTTTCTGAAATGGGGTCCGTCTTTGTGGTCTATTTTCCCCTATGGTGTCGCAATCTGACACGTGTCCAAATCCACATTCTATCAATGAGCGAAAATAGCGCACCCCTATACCTGACTGACCATAAGCAATGCGACATCTACCATCTAACGTTTTGTATTTCACCTCTCATCCATTGACTGTCGGTATCTTTCCCATATACCAGGAAAATCCCTATAAATCGTAAAAAAAAATCACTTCAAGGATACCTCCCTCCCATTCAGTTTTTTTGGTTTTATCAAGGTTTGGGCACCTCCCGGGCTGTGTAGTAGCGGGGCCAAGGAGGTTCCCTTTCAACTAAGGGGGTGTTTAGTCTCTCAAACTTCTTCGCATGTAACGGGCTGGATCTCCAGCTCCTGCTCTGAAGTCATCGTCGGAGTTCGCAGAATTGGCATTCTCATTCCGCGTCAGGGGTTTTCCCCCTTTGCAAGACTGAGAAGTAATCGTCATCAACGACCCAGAGCAGGGAGACTCGAATATTTTGAGTCTCCGGAGGCCCATTTCCGTTTTGTAACCAAACCCCTGGTTTTGGGACCCAATCTGGGGGTTTTTACCTCAAACTCGTGTGTTCACACGAGTTATTTTGTTTATTTTATGTCAAAGTTCATCGCAAACGAACTTCGACTTACGTTTTTGTCGTCCTGGCGCGAAATCGTCGCGTGCGAGGCATGCTGGCGATTTCACGCCAGCAACTTTACCTCACTCTCGCTCCCCCTATCCCTTATCCTCTGTTGCTCGTTTGCAAGGAGGGCGAGGGGGGACGAGGGCACGAGGCCACAAGGCCTCGCCCTCGAGGCCCTTGTGGCCTCTCAGCCGCCAATCTGGCTGAGGCCGCGATCGGCGGCTGGCGGCTGGCCGGCCAGTCGCTTGGCCGGCCGCCGGCCGTCGAGCCGGTCGGCAGCGAGCTGGCCGACGGCCAGCAAATTGCTGGCCGTCGGCCGGCCCTCACTGATGCGAGGGGTGGTGCGCAACCACCCCTCGCATCAGCGAGGAGGGAGGGCCGAACCCGCCCTCCCGCTACATTCCTCCCCACTTATCATGAACCTTCCCGGTCCATGAACAACAAGTAGGATTGTCAGTGAGTGAGTCATCAACATTGTGAAAGAAAATTAAAAACTTCAATCACCAGCTAAACATGAACACGTGCATGATACTTAGACCTAAGCTGTGGGCAACCGAGATTCGGGCTCCCATGAATTATGTTCAGGTCCACAACCGGCCCAATGAACAAGGTACTCCCTGACAACGCGCGACCGAAGAGTACGCTCTCGGTGCTGGAGTAGGCGAAGGACCTCATATTGGCCGTCCACAGCCAGGACTGCTGGCGATGGCTGAACGGTTCCTTCTGCCGTGTATGGAGCCAGCAGGCTCACATGAAACACGTCATGTATCTTCATACTCGGCGGAAGTAGCAATCGGCATGCCACTGGCCCGATGCGTGCCACAATGGGAAACGTTCCAATCCACTTTGGTAGAAGTTTTCTTGCCCCTGGTGACTTCAACCGAAGGTTTTTAGTGCTAAGCAGCACATTGTCACCGATGTCAAACGACACCTCCCAGCAACCTTTGTCGGCATATGCCTTTTGTCGCTGCCGAGCTGCTTGAAGGTGACCCTTCGCCTCCCGTAACAAGGAGTCGATGCGCTCGGCAAAGGCTTGAGCTGAAGGAACCTGCCCTCCTGTACTCCCACTCTTCACCAATGAAGAGGGTACCACTGGATGCCGACCATTGTTCAACATGAACGGTGTGATTTGTGTGGACTCGTTCACCGAGTTGTTCAGTGCAAACTCTGCCACTGCTAGGAACTCGTCCCAATCATGCATGGCAGGGTCCACGTACATGCGGAGCACCTGCTCCAGAGTGCGATTCATGCGCTCTGTTTGTCCATCCGTTTGAGGGTGAAAAGCTGTCGACATTTGCGACTCGCTGCCGAAGTACTTGTGCAACTTTTGCCATAACTTACTATAAAATGTTTGATCTCGGTCGGAGATAATGCGCAACGGCAAGCCGTGGTACTTTACGACACCCTCAAAGAAGAGACGAGCGGTCCCACCCGTCCTGTCTTTCGGGGTCCCACGTGACCTCCGACCGGCGGGTCGTGGAATTGGGAGATAACATTTGCTCGAAGGTCTCCTGAGTTTGGCACAACAAATTGTTCTCAGTGCCAGAAGATTCCTGCGACCTCCACCAAGCCGTACTTGTCCAGATTTCGAGAGTCCTAAAACCAAGAATCCACACAGTATCCCATCCGGATCCTATTTACAAAACCGTTGTAATGGATAATCTCTCGTACGAGTTGACGCAGAGGTGCAGGGGGGTCTAATGGTTGTATGGTTGCTGTTGCAATGGCCATAAAACACCCACTGACCTCGGTGGTTTCTTTAATTTCCACAGGCTGTCGGCTGAGTGGATCGGCCACATTAATGCGTCCTGGCCGATATTCCCATGTGAACGAGAATCGACTCAGGTATTCGCTCTAACGCGCCTGTCGTCTTGACAGGTTTGGTTGTGTTTGGAAAAACACCAATGGATTAAGGTCGGTCACGACCGTCACCCCCTTCAGCACCCTCAAGGTAGCAACGCCAAATCTTGAAAGCGTGTACTACCGCAAGGAGCTCTTGATCCCCAGTTGTGTACCGCGTTTCCGCGGGTATGAGCTTCCGGCTCTCATACGCAACTGGGTGACCGTTCTGCATGAGGACGAATCCAAGTCCAACTATTGATGCATCACATCGAACCTCCCACGGTTGCGATGGATTCGGAAGAGCTAAGACGGGCGCCTTGGAGAGAAGCTCTCTGACTTTGAGAAAAGCGTTCTCGCAATCACATATCCATTCCCAACGCACATCTTTTCGCGTGAGCCTGGTTAGTGGTGCTACCAGGGTCGAATACCCTTGCATAAACCATCGAAAGTAGTTTGCGAGGCCGAGGAAAGACCGAATCTGCCCAACATTTTCGGGGCGTGACCAGTCCACAACGGCTTGAACTTTTTGTGGGTCGACGTGGATGCCGTCCTTGCCGACGATGTGTCCAAGGTATTCGAGCTCATCTTGTGCAAACTTGCACTTGCTCACTTTTGCATAGAACTTCTCATCCCGAAGGATTGCGAGAACTTCGCACAGATGTTCTATGTGCTCTTCCACTGATTTGGAGAAAACCAGGATGTCATCCAGGTAAACCAAGGCAAACTGTCCAAGTTGCTTGGCGAACGTTCGGTTCATTTCCCCTTAATAGGTTGCCGGGGCATTTGTAAGCCCAAAGCATAACACTCGGAACTGATAGTGTCCCATGTGCATTCGAAACGCGGTTTTGGGCACATCATCTTCCGTGATGCAGATTTGATGGTACCCTTGAGACAAATCCAAGGACGAAAATACTGCTGCGCCTTGGATTTGGTCAAAAAGGTCCTCAATCCGCGGTAAGGGGAATCGATTTTTCACCGTCAGCTTGTTCAACGCCCGGTAATCTATGCACATGCGTAAACCACCATCCTTTTTGTTCACAAAAAGGATCGGCACACCGTACGGCGAGCTACTTGGCACGATCCATCCTTTTGCAAGGTACTCTTTGATTTGGCATTCGGCCTCTCGCCTCTCTGCTGGACTAATGCGATACATGGGTCTGAACGGAGGAGTCGCCTTCGGTTGCAGCGGAATCGTGTGGCCCATGTGTCTTTCTGGTGGAAGCCCAGCCGGTGGGTCTTGGAATACATCCGAGAACTCCGCCAATAGAGATCTGATCTCTTGTGGCGTGTCTTCCGTCATGTCGTCCTCCACTTTGTGGAGCTGAGCCAAGAAGTATCGACAACCTTGTCGAATACGTCTCTTGGCCTGCATTGCAGACAAGCTGGCATGGATTTTGAGTCGGGTCGGTGATAATTCCGTACTCAGAATCAACGTAAAGTGGCGTTGTCCTTTCCGGAGGATCAAACGCTTTGATTCAAAGCACATTAGATCCTTGTTCTCACGAAGCCAGGGATTGCCTAGCACCACGTTGAACGGGTTATGAAGGTTGAGTACCTTCAACGTGACACTCTGTGTGTACCCTTGAATATAAATTTTCGCTTTACAAGTACCGATCATGGGTACCGTACGGTTGTCACCGATAACAACTGCGCCATTCGATGGCTCGTACTTCAGGCCAACCTGTTGGGTAAAGCCAAGGCTAACAAAAGAGTCGTCCCCTCCAGTGTCAGCCAGTACGTTCACAGGAGCACCAGCTAGGTGTCCTTTGAACTGCATCGTCATGTTGCCTCCACTCTTCCAAGTGAACAGACTCGACGACAGTAAGCTGAGTTTGTAATAAACACGGAATCTATACAATGAGCGTTGCAACTCCCATGATTCACCCACTCGAGTCCACATCTTGTGGGCACGTGTGAATTCGGCCAGCACCTTCCAGTCTTAAAATTTCACCGGGTCAAAATCGTCAACTAAAGGTACTACGAATGTGATTGAACTCATCGCTTTGAGTGTGTTTGCTTCAATCACTGTGTTACACAACTCTTGCACAGTGGTTGGTGTCGCCACCACTAAGCAGGTTTGGTCATGCATCTCGTCTGGTGATGCAAGATTTAGTGGGCAATGTCGATCAGCAAGTACAGAATGAGGTTCAATGAGAGGGGAGAAAACAACAGAGAAATTTGAACTCGTAAAAAACTCAAATTGTTTAACATCCTCGTCTGAAAACATGAACTCACACTCGTGATCCAGTTTTACCTCTGAGTGGTCCCCACTGACGTCACTGAGGGGTGGGGAAAATCCGCCCCACGGCCCTATCCATTGCCACGGCCGGGCCCATTGCCGCGACCGCGACCCTGTCCACGGCCCTATCCGCGGCCTCCTGCTGCACCATCCCCACGAGGTGCCGCTGCTGCAGCTAGCGCCGCGGCCTCTTGTCCACCACCAGCAGCCTCAGGGCACTGAGCCCTAAAGTTGCCCGGCTGCATGCAGTTGTGGCAGAGCCCTTCGCGGAAGGCTGCGTTGCGACGCTCATGCGCCGCCTACAGCTCGTCATTCTCGCGGCTGCGCTTGTTGTTGGGACCCTTGTATCCACCAGCCTTCTTGGCCGGAGGGTTTGTAGGCTGCTTACCCTTGGCCCCGCCTCGCTGTCCAACTGACCCACCAGCCCCCGCAGCGTCTACGCGCATGTCGCGACCCTGCTGTGCATGCGCGTTTGGTCGTGCATCAGAGTAGTGCTTCGGGTTCGCCGAGTACACTTCGCTCATGTAGTCCCGCAACGCCCTCCAGCTTGTCCAAGCTTGGCTAGTGGCTGTCGTGGTGGTCTTGTCCTTCAGCGTCTCGCTGGCGAGACCATCACGCAAGTAATCTAGCAGCATGCACTCCGGGTACTTGAACGTCTGAGTGCGATCGCCCTTGATGAAGCTTTCGGCTTCCTCCACGAGTGCCGTGAACTCGCTTAAGTAGGATTCGAGCAAGCTGCCCAGTTGCCTGAAGTCCTTGATCTTGTGGAAGGCGCGCTGCGCCTCCTCACGTTGGGTGCACTTCTTGCACATGATCGCGCAGAAGGCCTCCCACGCCATGGGCTGCCACTCGAGGTGCGGCTGTTGCGCAGACCACTCCTTGACCACGTACTTGAAGAGTTTGTCTTCAAGCAGCGTTGTGGCAAGGTCGCCCCACTGACTGAGTGAAGCCTTATGGACACGTAGGACGTGCTCCATGCGGTTCAGCTAGTCGGTCAGCTTTACGCCCTTTCGGAAGATCTCCACAGAGTGGAGGAAGGACGGGTTCATGACCGACCCCGAAGTCGTCAAGGTAGGCAAGTCGTCGCTGCCACCGGCAGTGGCATCCGCACCTGCGGCACGCTGCACTTGCTCTTGCATCCACACCTGGGTCACGCTCTGCAACGCCTTGTCAAGGTCGTTGCATTGGCGGCTTGCCTCATGGGCGGCCAGGAGCTGCAGCTGACGATCATAATCAAGGTCCGTGATGCTCTGCCCGACGTGGGCAAGCAGGTTGGCAAACGCGAACTTGAGCTCTGATGTCGTCAGAGCATCGACGATAGCCTCCAGGGCCTCGCGTTGTCCATGCACCCTTACCCACTGCAAGAGGGTACGGTTCGGGTACACGCCTCCAAGGAGTCCCACCTTTCAGAGGAGACTATCGTCGGCGACGACGCTCGAGTGGGCGCTGCCCTGCCCCATCACGGCCACATCGTACGAAGGGGGGTCCGCCCCCATTCCTCCGAGTGGGGTCGTGTCTCCACCGTCGGTGGTGATCTTCAGTCGGCCTGCCGCCTCAACAGCAAACTCCGCAAGCCTACGACGGCCATCGCGAATTGCCTTTGCGGCGTCGTCGTCCGGCTTGTTCTCACGGGAACTTCCCGTGTGACTGCTTTCGGCACCCTTGCTGCTCTCAGCCGTCTCGCTGCCGTCGTGAGCTTCAGGCGATGCGGCGGTTGCCTTTCCCTTCTCGAGCAATTGGCTCGAGTTCGCCGCACGATGATGGCGATGGTCGCGATCCTCATCACCTTCGCCGTCGTCGGCGTCGTGCTCTTTGTCGGGGTCTTCTTCCGGAAGATCCTCCTCCATCGCGTCGTTCATCTCATGGGGGTCGCCCATGTGCGCGTTGACGTGCTCATCGAGCACCTTTGCGGCCTCCGCACGCTTCTCAGTGTTGCCGAGGTTGGCGTCGGTTTCCTTAGGCGGTACGGTTGCCTTCGGCGGCACGGTTGCCTTAGGCGACACGGTTCCCTTAGGCGGTACGGTTGCCTTTGGGTTGGCAACCGTGCTCGCGACGGCAGCTCCCAAAACTTGGAGTCCGCCAAGGGCGTGTGGTGAGAACGTCACCACATTGCCCTTGTTGGCCTTAGACGGTCTGGCAATTGCTATCCCGTCGCTCGTGCAACTAGCACGTGAAGGTTGTTGTGAGGATCACCCCACAACGAGGAGGAATCGCCTCCTAAAACGTTGCTCTCATGATCGGTGAGGTAATTTCAATTTAAACTTCGATTTTCCTAGGCCGCCACGTCAACACAAGGTCATGGGTTTAGAAACTAGTCCTCCTAAGCTGTGACTCACGGCACTTGGAAGAAACTAGGATATACGAAAACAGAAAATCATAATACAAGGGAGTGACAAGGAGTGTGAGTACCGCTCACAAAACTAAGCCAAAGAACAAAAAGGCAAACAAGTACAAATTCAAGAATGAAAAGACTACTTTTCTTATTGTCTTCTTGTCTCATTGTCTTCTGGTCTTTCTTGGTCTCTTCTTGCGTCTTCTTGTCACGTCTCGCACCCCTTGGCGGCGTCCTCCTTGAGCCGGCAGCGTTGGCGGAGCCGCCAAAAGTCCCCAAGGTGTATCCCTCCTTCTTTCTAGGGTGCTCTCAAGTCGTGAGAGTCCGTAAGCTTGGGGAGGGGCGCTGTCCCAATTTTTGATGAAGGGGTTTTGAAGGAGGCTTGAAGATGGAGATGATTTTGTGGTTTTTGAGGGTGGGGACTCCCCACCCCGCCCCACAAAAATCTTCCTCGCCCTCTGGAAGTGAGGAGAGGCTGGAAGAAAGACTCTCCACCAAGTAGAGCTTTTTTCAAGCTACCTAACGCACTTTACGGCGCTTCAATCCGTGAAGTGTTGATGCCGTAGTCACTTCTGGCATTTGTGCTGTTGCTTGTAGCTGCCGACGTTGTTTTATCTCTGTCGTAGCTGCCGTTTCCGTCGAACCCTTGGTCGCGAGGGTCGTCTCGCTCTGAGAACCACTGTAATGGGCTGGATCTCCAGCTCCTGCTCTGAAGTCATCGTCGGAGTTCGCAGAATTGGCATTCTCAGTCCGCGTCAGGGGTTTTTCCCCCTTCGCAAGACTGAGGGGCAATCGTCATCAACGACCCAGAGCAGGGATACTCGAATATTTTGAGTCTCCGGAGGCCCATTTCCGTTTTTAACCAAACCTTTGGTTTTGGGACCCAAACCGGGGGTTTTTGCCTCAAACTCGTGTATTCGCACGAGTTATTTTGTTTATTTTATGTGGAAGGTCGTCGCAAACGAACTTCGACTTACGTTTTTGTCGTCCTGGCGGGAAATCGTCACGTGCGAGGCACGCTGGCGATTTTGCGCCAGCAATTTTACCTCACTCTCGCTCCCCCTATCCCTCGTCCTCTCTTGCTCGTTTGCAAGGAGGGCGAGGGGGGACGAGGGCATGAGGCCACGAGGCCTCGCCCTCGAGGCCCTCGTGGCCTCTCAGCCGCCGATCCGGCTGAGGCCGTGATCGGCGGCTCGCGGCTGGCCGGCCGGTGGCCGGCCGGTCGCTTGGCCGGCCGCCGGCCGTCCAGCCGGCCGGCAGCGAGCTGGCCGATGGCCAGCGAATTGCTGGCCGTCGGCCAGCCCTTGCTGACGCGAGGGGTGGTGCGCAACCACCCCTTGCATCAGCGAGGAGGGAGGGCTGAACCGGCCCTCCCGCTACATTGCACATGCAAAAAACGTTTTTCAGAAAGTAAAAAGTGACCAGATATCTAGCAAATATATCACGGTTCAACGGTGATGGGCCATTTTCCCGAGTCGGCTATGATGTTGCTAAAAAATGCCCTATATCCATATTAGGAGGGGTGCGTTTTACGACATTATAGCNTTTCAACGATGAATTTTAGCCATGCTTTTGACGTTCTCAGGTAGATGGAAAACATACTTATGGACAATGAGGCAATGGAAAATGATACATTTTCATGAGTACATGGCATAGCGCTTCGGCTGAAGTAAGGTGGCACGCTAATTTTTTGTTCATGAGATGGGTAATTTGTGTGTGGCCATACATGGCCACTCCAAGTAAGCTGATCATTATTATCGTGTTCTCCACCAGATCATGTGGTGATGTAAAAGTATCACATTCACATTCAGGCATTGCTTCTTTGTGCACGTGTATGTTAACATGCTAGAATCTTACTTAATGAATNAAAAGATGAAGAGGCCTCTGAATTGAGCACCGTTGACAATGGTGCCGGTCTAATTTCTCCTTGAACGAAGAGCAAACCTTTCTGTTTGGGGGATAATAACCCTTCTTCCCAAGTCTCAAGGGGGTTGGTGATGCCCTACCTAGCGATCAAATATATTGACGCCCTGCCCAGTGACTTAAAAGGGAAGACTCCCTTGCCCACTAGCTTCACCATGCTCGATCAGCGGCATACGCCGCTAATCGAACAAAGCAAGTTGGGGCATGTCGACACCCTTGCTATTCTCGCTCCCACATAAGAATCACAATCAATTGATGAGCTCTTTGTTTTTTTACACGTAAACCCCCTAAAACCCTACATTAAAGTAAGGGTGTTTGCATGTCAAAAAAACAAAGAGCTCCTTGCTCAATCGCAATCGAGCAAAAATGCCTGTTTTGGAGATCGAGCAGAAGCACTCGGTTTGTTATATTTTTCTTTACTCGCAAACCCCAGAGGTTTTGCATGAAAACCATAGTGAAACCCTACCCCGATTTACATTCGAGGTTTTAGTATTTTATTTTTGTGCGGGCTCCTACTGGGCCCCGCAGGAGCTAGGCCGAGCAGGTTCCCTTTCAACGCATGGGGAGTCTCGGACCCCCCATGCAAACCACAAGCAAACATCCCCTCGAACATTCACAAACCCTTCAAAAGAGGGATGTGTGAATTTTAAGAAAATGTTGATGTCAGCATGTCGATGCTGCATCGCATGCAGCATCCACATGCTTTTTTCTCGCTGTCCCTGGGTAGGGGAGTCTTATATTTTGGAATGCTGGGTAGGGGAGGCTTAATCTCCTGAACGCCGGATGAGGTAGTTTTATTATTTGAACTCNACCTAGGTTTTGTTATGAATTCATCGACCTCTTGAGGTTGTGGAAGGCATACAAAGTGTTGCATCATGAATCATACCCATGAGAAAGCAACACTTCCCAGGACTTTGTAAACCACTTCACACGCCCTTTATATTCCCAAGAAAAGGCCGAGTTCATCAGCACTCATCTTTTAAGGACCCCTTTAATATCTGATGTAGTTGCAATTTTAAGATATTTTTTATGGTACATGAGGTTCATCAGAAATTTGCTTGTATTTGACAAAAGAAAGAAATGTTTTTCTTGCATATGATTAAATCAAAATTGTGGTAAATATTTGTTGTCATTTGCTTGGTCGATTCGAGCATCGTCTCCAGACAATCATGGTTTTGGCACACTGCATCCCTTTTGAGAGAATTTTGCATACAAAGACAAAACAATGGAGTGAATGTGGTTCAACAGATATTCAAGCTATGAGACACAGAACACAACTCCAATAATGGATGGTATCGATGCATAGGAAAACAAATACTTTCCTCTCTATCGGCAGCACTGCCAACATACGTCTATTGTGCTTTCCCATAGAGAGTCACCAATCTCCACGATCCCCGGTAGTGCTTGTTGACCTGGTAATAGTGTTTGAGTTTGTTGCCCTCAAGAGATAGAGTCACATATCTAGGTGGAAAACCACCATTTAACCTGAACACTGTGCACACAAAATGCACGAGGTCAGCCGAAGCCTGTAGTGCAACGCAAGTGATCACACCTATTCCTCTGACATTACCCATGGTCTAATACCAGACACGTGAAATTCATCTCGTTGCAAAGCCAACACCAATTGGTGAGTGAAACTGGTACATATCCTAGAGTGCCATGTGGAGTACATGAATCTTAAAGAAAAATTGTGGGTAGGTCAGAGACTTCATTCATGTCGCCACCATGGGCGAGCTTTTCTAAGCCAATATTTGATGAAATCAAGTCCAATTCGGCATGCAAATCATAACTGTGTGCCTGCTCCAACACCTTCTTGCGTGATAATTCCTACTTTTGCTCCTACTCATGATCGTAATCTTGCACTACCTCCTATTTGTGCTCCTGCTCTGATTTCATTAGAATGAGAATTTGTTGGTGAATTAGCTCACACTAGTGACGTTGCTGCTGCTCTTCATCCTCCATGTTTTTGTTATGATCAGTTGGCAGACGCATTGATGCGATGGATTTAAGTTGGCAAGTGACATCATGCTCTTGCCCCTGCTCGTACGTCAATTTTCACTCCTGCCCTCACTCTCGATCCCATGTTTGTGTGTTCCTCTCCTCCTACATCTTCATATGCTCTTCATCCTACTTAAGTACCTATGCCTAATGTTTCTATCACTTGTGACCTTGTGGCGGGCCAGAGGGCCGAGCCAGAGTGGGGGCAGGGTGAGGCCCGGGCTTAGGAGAAGCAACTGAATGACCTTGGAAAAAGGTAACTAGGACATCACATGCAGCAGTACATATACTAGTCCTAGAGTCTTAGTGTCCTAGAGCTAGAACTACTCCTATGGTGGTCGGTACGAGAGGCGTAGCCGTAACCACAGTGCTTCTTCCATAGTTTCTGCTGAAGGTGGAGTCGCGAAGTGACTCCACATGTTCATCGGGTCCGTTGTGGTTTTGGCGCGCTGCTCATTGGTGAGGTTTGTTGTCGTGTAGTAGAGACCGTGGCGCAAAGAGCCGGTAACGGATGTCTTGGCAGGGCAAGTGACAGCCGTTGGGCAGCGAACAGACCAGCTATTGGCTGGTATGTGGGAGGTATGTTGGACTTGCCGGCTGTTGCAGTGAATATTCAATAATTGTTGTTGTTTGGAGCTGAACGGGTGCCCCCACAATACTGGGGCTGATCTCTGGCACACTTTCTGGGAGGCACCTCGGTCTTGCTCGGAACCCTGGGCAGCTGGGCATAAGTGCAAAGTGTGTGTCTTGTAGAGAGTGCTATATTTTCTGACACCCGCCCTCACTCCCGCAAGACACTGAATCTAAGTCGGCTGGTGAATCAATGTTGCACTTGACTGAGTGCGGAATCCAGAGTTTGTTGGAGGGGTGAAGCTGTGGCTCCAGAAGGGGAGAGAAGGGATGATGTTAGGCCGTGGAGAGATGAGGGTGCAAGTAGGCCAGGTTGAGGTTTGCTTTGGTGGAGGAGCCGTGGTCAGTGTCCAGCATTTGCTGACGATTGTTTTCTGCGATCCATCTCTTAGGTGTGGGGAAAGAAGGTAGAGATCAAAAGGAGGTTCAGTGAGAAGTGAAGGGATACTCCTTATGTTGGGACTTGTAACGCCAGGTGGTGTGAAACTCTGATCNGAGCAAGGGAAGCTGTTGAGGGCTAAAAGGTATATGACATAGTGCACAAGTGCTCTGGTTCAGGAGCTGTGACTTGGAGCTGTTTAGGTGAGGAAGGGTTGGCTGTCCCTGATAATCCTGAGTCCTTGCGGCTTGCCATCGTTCCTTGGGATGTTGCGAAGAGCTGGTCGTATGTGGTGAGAGGGGAAGTTGGTCCAATGTAATTTATGTTCAATCAGACCGCTGCTACTGAAGAGGGTTGCAAGAGTTGCTGGAGGGGCTGCTGCTGGCTGGACCAAGCGAGTTCCTATTGAGAAGACTGAAATAAGTGATTGGACACAGCACCAAGGTGCAGGCATGATCAGGCTGGTCAACGAGGCGATGAAGGATGAACCAGAAGGTAGCTGATGCGGAGATAAGCAGATGCAGCTGGGCGCAGCGCCGAAGCGTGGGCGCTACGAGGGATGAGGTCTGTTGGTGTGCAAACCAGGACACCAGGTTGATTGCCAGGCCGACGAGGAGAACCTGCTCTGATACCATGTCAGAACACGTGAGTGAGTTGCCGATGTGGATGCGGTTCATGGAACGAGCACAGGAGATCACAAGAACAGATGATTTCAGCTGACGTAAGTCAAGAAACCACATGAACAATGAGGAACAGCTTGCGGATTGATGGAGGAAAAAGCATGAGGAGATGTGGACGTGGCCGGTGTGGCAAGCGTGACAAAGAGCTGAAGCTCTGTCTGGGCCAGAGTCCCGAGGGGCGGGCTGACAGCCATAGCGCCGAGGTGACGTCAGTGATGACGAAGACTGAGTGGGCACATTGTCAAAGACACGGGCGCTATAGCATTTGGAACAGTAGATAGGAGTGGGTGCGGTGCGTTGGAGCACGAGCACTGAAGCAATGAGAATGTGGACGTGGATGCGGCCGAGCAGGGCGAGCATGAGAAGTACACGTTTGTGCAGAAGGGAACACAGATCAGAGGAGAAGATGAGGAAGCAGCATTGGTGGCGATCCAGAGGGCCGAGCCAGAGTGGGGGCAGAGTGAGCCCGGGCGCAGGAGAAGCAACTGAATGACCTTGGAAAAAGGTAACCAGGACATCACATGCAGCATTACATATACTACTCCTAGAGTCTTAGAGTCCTAGATCTAAAACTACTCTTATGGTGGTCAGTACGAGAGCCGTAGCCGTAACCACCGTGCTTCTGCCATACCTTTTGCTGAAGGTGGAGTCGCAAAGCGACTCCACATGTCCATCGGGTCCGTTGTGGTTTTGGCACGCTGGTCATTGGTGCGGTTTGTTGTCGTGTAGTAGAAACTGTGGCACAAAGAGCCAGTAGCGGAAGTCTTGGCGGGGTAAGTGACGGCTTTTGGGCTGTGAACAGACCAGCCGTTGGCTGGTATGCGGGAGGTATGCTGGACTTGCCAGCTGTTGCAGTGGGTTTTCGATAATTTTTGTTGTTTGGAGCTGAACCGGTGCCCCCAGAATATTGGGGCTGATCTCTGGCACACTTTCCCAAAGGCACCTCGGTCTTGCTCGGAACCAGAGGCAGCTGGACATAAGTGTGAAGTGTGTGTCTTGCAGATAGTGCTAATATTTCTGACAGGACGTGCCAGCAATACATGTATGTATATCTCAATGTGTGAGTATTAAGAAGATATCAATATAAACATAGATATATATATATATATATAATTAGAGAGCTAGATATAGATATAGATATAGATATGGATATGGATAAATATATAGATATATGTAAAGACATAGATATACCTACTGATGTATATATAGATGAATATATCACTATAGATAGAGGTGTAGGAATAGATGTAGATATATATGTAAACGTAGATATAGGTATAGATAAAGGTGTAGATAGAGATATAGATTTAGATATAGATATAGGTATAGATAGAGAGGAAGATATACATGTAAATATAGATGTAGATAGAGATATACATATAGATGAAGGTGTACATATACACATAGATATAGTGGTCAAAGGATATGAATTTGACATTTTTTCCTACTCTATCAGAATCTCCCCCACATGTGGGTGCTTTACGGGGTGAGTTTGAACTTCTGGAGGACGGCACCCCATCCTAGAGCCGTCCTTGGCTGCAAGGATACAACCCCCTGCTGCCTGGTGGTGACGCGCCACTTGCTGACATGGATGGGGAGGGGTGGATGTGCGGTGGGGCCTGCAGGGGTCAGAAAAGAAGGAGCGCGTGACGCCAAATGCAACTCCGCACTATGGCAGGGAAGGCCACGGCACATCCAACCGACCCGGCTGGACCGTTGCAGAAACCCTCCGTCAACGCTTGCCACGTACAATTTGTGCGCACTTGGGTAGGTGGGATGAATTGAATACTGCCCTACGGGTTTAAGCCACAGACTTGTGGACCCAAACCTCGGATTTGTATGTACTGCGCCAAGCAACAGACATAAATATACATATAGATATAGATAACAACATAGATATAGAAATAGATATAGATATAGATATAGATATAAACATAGATATGATATCAGATATTAGATATAGGTTTACACAAATATATAGGTATAGATATAGATATAAATATGGATATAGATATAAATATAGATATAGATATAGATATAGACATATGTATAGATGTAGATGTAGATATAGAGATACCTGTACATACATTTATATACATAGGTATAGTTATGGGTCTACATATAAATGTAGATATGGATATAGATACAGATATTGACATGGATATAGATAATGATGAAGGTGCACATATAGATATAAATACAGACAGAGATATAAACATTGATGTAGATATATCTAGGTAAACATGTAGATGTAGATATAGAAAACAATATAGATGTAAATATAGATGTACACATAGATGCAGATGAAGATAAAGATAAAGACATAGATGTAGATATAGCTAAAGATATAGTTGTACACGTAGATACAGACATAGACATGGATTTAGATCTAGATGTAGATGTATATCTGGATATAGATATAGATATAGGTATAGGTATAGATAAAGATATAGATACATATATGTATGTCTGAATATAGAAATATAGATATAGATGTAGCTATATACATTGATATAGGCATATGGATGTGGATAAATATATAGATGTAGATACACATGTAATTATCAATAAAGGTATGTAGAAATGTGACATGATATGTAGATGTACACATAGATATAAACATATATGTGAATATAGATGTAGATATATATTATAAGGGTATAGATATAGATATATATGTATAGATAATGACGTACATGTACTTATAAATACTCAGAGACATGTAAATAAAGACATGATAAATACATAGATGTAGACATATGTATATTTACATATTCAGAGGTATAAATAAAGAGATAAAATAGATATAAATATAAACACAAAATTACATATAGATGTTTACATATAGACAGACATTTAGATATAAATGTATATATATAAATATGAATTTAGATGTAGATGTAGATATAGATGTAGATATAGATATACATATAGATATAGATATAGATATAGATATAGATATAGATATAGATATAGATATAGATGTAGATATAGATATAGATATAGATAAAGATATAGATATAGATATAGATATACATATAAAGATAGATATAGATATAGATATAGACATAGATATAGATATAGATATAGATCTAGATATAGATATAGATATAGATATAGATATAGATATAGATA